>JAJHUR010137242.1:11010-22346 GCA_027495735.1 Lutjanus campechanus | reverse complement strand
AACATCAAAACTCTTCACATCTGAGTCCACGACACCAGAACACACCGTTCACTAAGAGTTTTATATTTATATTTATTTATATTTATGTCACTCATGTTTGCGTCCACAAAGAAAACATCTGATGCTGTTTACAGCTGCTTTACATGTATGACATCATCAGCTGATCCATGATGTCACTGACAGGAAGCTGCTCACTGGCTGCACCTGAGCGTCGTCATGGTAACTGAACCTTTGAAAACACTTGAGTCATTTTTGTGTTCATGAGGAACCCAAACACATTCTGATTATTCTTTCTTTCTGTATTGTTATCTTTCATTTCCGTCTAACTCTGCTGTCTTTAATCATAATAATGTAATAATAATAATTATATATATATATATACTCTTATAATTTCTCATGTTTCATTCATAAAGCAGTATAAATATTTCTTCGACAGTATTTCATTACTTTCCTTAATTGCACCGCCCGGCGGGGACGCTCTGTGTCCCAAATCGAACATTTTGTGTATTTGCGCGGGTCACAGGTGCATTCTGGGTAATGTTTAAATGTCCGCGGTGGTGCCTGCAGACAGGTGATCACGGATCGTCTGTTGTTTACCTGAGAGTGATCGATCATTGTTCAATCAGAGGAGAGAAACTGATCCAGGAGCTGCAGCGCGAGACTGAAGGAGCTCAGGTGAGTCCAACACACACACACACACACACACCTGAGCGTCTGTAGATGCTCAGAGAGGTGAACTATGAAGTCAGATTAATGTGTCAGCAGCTGTGTTGAGTCTAAATCAGGATCTTCAGAGTCATGAAGGTGTGTCTCTGTTAACCTGTTAGGTCTCCATGGTAACTGATGCTGAACTCATCACCTGGTCTGCAGCAGGTTATGTTCTGAGTTTCAGATTAAATTGACTGTAAAAAGCGCCGCTCTTTAACTAATCATTGTCCTAGTCAGGTTATTTATGATCGATACAGATAATAAACTGAGGGAAGACGTTGAGAATGAAAAATTGCCGAAGTGTATGTTTGTAACATGACGAAAAGACAGTTAATAACCACCGTCATGACACCAGTTATTATCTCTGACTGCGGTTTTAGGTTTTGTTGATCCAGATCATGCAAAGAAAGTCTGACTGTGTTGAGCTTCCTACAGCCCTCAGGTGAGTCCAACACACACACACCTGAGCGTCTGGAGTCTGGAACAGGATTTATTAGCGGGTAATCTTCAGGATGAACTCTTGGGTTCCGCCTCTACGACGGTGGTTCACTTCTCACCGGGACACGTCACCATGGTAACTGACACTTAACTGTGTTCCTGATAAGAGATCGATATCGATAAAGCACCGCCTGCTGACCGATCACATTACACGGCGCCACATGATGGGGAAAGTGTTTTTCTTTGTGTTTTTATCCTTCAGCCGTGACTGACTGAAGACTGAAGGTTTTGAACTTGTTGTGACGTCAGACTTCTGATCGCTGTGATTTTACTTTTTATTTGTCCACGTTCCGCCATCTTGTGACGCCGCCATTGCTGCCATCTCTCTGAGGATCCTGAAAGCTGATTCATGTCCTGCTAAGTGTTTAAAAGTAAAGCTGCAACGATCAATCGATTAGTTATGAAAGATTAAATTAATCACCAACCGTTTTGACAGTCATTCAGTTGTTTTGTCTTTTTTTAAGAGAAAAAAGTCTAAATTCTCTGCAGCTTCTTAAAAGTGAATGTTTTCAGGTTTCTTTTATAAAGTTAGTTGGTGACAGGAGTCAAACACTGAGCGCTAACACAACTAGCAGAAGCTAACATTAGCATATTGAAAGAATAGTTCAAGACTTTGGGAAAAAGGTTTATCCTCTTTCTTTCGGAGAGTTATGTGTCAGTGTGTGAAATACTGGAATCAGGCTGTGGTTAGCCTAGCTTAGCATAGAGACTGGAAGCAGGGGGGAGGAGCTAGCTCAGAAAGATGTATGCCAAGATGTATGCTAACTCTCCCTAAACTGAACTCATCAACTGTAGTTTTTACATTTCTCTTTGATTTTATGTTTCTCAGTTTAGCTTTTGACGTTGGTAGAACCAGGCTGTTTCCCTGTTTCCAGTCTTTATGCTAAGCTAGGCTGATCACATACTGATTCCTGCTCTACTTAAACACACGCATACAAATATTCTCATTTCACTCTAAAACAGTGAACAAATTTATCTTCCGAAATTAAGTATTCTGCTAACATTAGCTTGTTTGTTAAATGAGGCTGCTGGCTAGTTAGCAAGCTAACAGTTAGCTCAGGGTGACTGAACTGATTTCTGTCCAGCTCAGAGTGTCGAGTTCAGCAATTAATCGATTAGTTGACATTAAATTTATCTCCAACTACTTTAATAATCAGTTACCTGTTTTGTGTCTTTTTCCTTTTTTCTCTCTTTTTTTTTTCCAAGAAAAAAGTCTAAATTCTCTGATTTCAGCTTCTTACATGTGAATATTTTCTGGTTTCTTTACTCCTCTCTGACAGTAAACTGAAGATCTTTGAGTTATGAACCAAATAACTAATCAATTAATAGAGAAAATGGTTGATAAATGAATTGATAATGAAAATAATGGTTTGTTGAAGCTCTGTTCAGATCAGAATTAAAGAGACAGACGTCAGTCAGCTCTGTGTTCACACTTTATTAAACCAGTTCAGTCCCGTTCCTCCGTGACGTTCCTCCGTGACGTTCCCCTGTGATGTTCCTCCGTGACGTTCCTCCGTGACGTTCCCCTGTGATGTTCCTCCGTGACGTTCCTCCGTGGCGTTCCCCTGTGATGTTCCTCCGTGACGTTCCTCTGGGAGCAGATCTGATGATGAAACTCGGTGCTTCCTGGTCATCTTTGGACCAGAACCTGAATATTAGGAGCCGACATCAGAAGCAGAGTCCAGACTCTGGTGATCCTCCTCCGATCAGCTGCCGATCAGCTGCCGATCAGTCAATTGATCAATCACCAGCAGAGACAAACAGTCTTAGAAAATGCATAGAAGACAAAGATCCAAATGCCCTTGTGTGTATATATATATATATATAGAGAGAGAGAGAGCAGGCTGAGGGGCGGGGCTAAAGGGCAGCGCAGGTGTTTATGGGAGTTGTAGTGTAACTGTGGAGGAAAATGGTGTGAAAACACTGATGTGATGGATGATGGAGGAGTGTGTGTTCATTATGAATTTTTTTGTCTGGATTTTAACATTTTTATTTGATTTTAGGATAAAATCAGATATTTAATATTATATTTAATCATCCAAGTCCTTTATTATTGATTATCTGCTGATTGTGAATCTGATCTGATTCTCTGTTGGTTTGATTTTCGGTCCCGTCAGAAACACAGAAACTCTTCGTCCTATTAAACCGTTTGTTTGTCATCAGGATGAAACTGATCTGAAGAAGAAGAAGAACTCAGTAACATCTGGAGCAGATGTTTTTCTCTTTCAGTAACACTGAGTCGCTCATTTGGCCTCAGCAGATTAATGTCATACATGTTAAAACAGACATGAAATCAATACGATGACTCCACAGTCGCAGGTTCTGTAGGAGCCAGATTCAGTTTGCAGTTATTAAATATTGTTTATTATTACGACTGCACAGTTAATTACAATAAAAAATCTAAAATAAGAGAAAACAGGTTTATAACGAGGAGCTGCTGTTCTGACCTGAAGATCTTAGTTTGGTTCAGACGTTCTGATGCAAAACTGATCATTTCCATTAATCACATCTCAGTAACAGTACTGCTGTTAGAAAACACTTCAGTAAAAGTACAAAGTATTCAAGTATTAGTTACTTTTAACCGCTGATGTCACGATCAATAAATCATTAATCATTTATAAGATACAAACACGTTTATTTCCTCATTTTTAATTTTGTGTCATTTGAAGTTTAACCGTCTTTGCTGCCACATTGATTAAATATCCATCAATACATTTGAATTGGTTAAATTAAAACAGTGATTAATTGATTAATGATTAATAATTAATGTTCTCACTCTAAACCTGCTGCCGTGTTTTGTTTATGTCTCTTTGTTTTCATTGGTCCGTTTGTGATCTGATCACCTGATTGGCTACTAAAATGCAGATTAAAGGTTTGGATATTAATTTAATTCTCAAGTATGATTTTAAAAGTAACTAAGTAGAAGTAATGGGTACTAGAGTATGAGTAAAAGTACAGACTTAAATCTACTCATTAAAGTACAAGTACCCAAAACAACTACTTAATTATGGTAATGTGAGTATTTGTAATTAGTTACTTTCACTCCTGTGTATCACGATTTCAGACAAATAATCACAATGTGACTTTGTTTTGAGCAGAAGGTGCAGTGAGTTTATAACAGGTTATAAACAGTCTGATGTCTCTGTATGAAGTTAAATCAGATCAGTTACAGTTACAGTTACAGTCAGTCCAACATCAGCTGATTAACAAGAAATAAAATTATATTATATTATTATTTAAATAAATAATATTTTGTTTGTTTTTTATAATGGAAAGTTTTCTGAACCTGTCGCAGAATAAAACCTGCAGATTTTTGTTTTTTTCTTTTCTCAGAGACCAAAATCACCAGCAAAAGATTTTCTTCAATAATCAATGATCAAATCAATAATCCAACGAGCAGCTGCTAAAGTTTGAATATTTACGAGCCTTTTGGCCTGTGAACAAAAACCAGACCAGTGACCTGATGGTAACTGTGACATGGTCACAGCTGGAACAGCTGCTGTAACGGTTGCTATGGAAACAAACTAATTACACTCGTCCACACGTGACCTGTGATCAACTCCAGCAGAGATATTAAAGGAGCAGCTCGTCATTATCTGCTGATCCTTTGAGTTTCACAGGAAAACAGAATCTTCTAATCAATCGAAGTGAACGGTGATCAGTTTTCAAATGTCATAAAACGTCTCCACGCTGCTCGTCTGCTGTAATCAAACCCAAAGTCCCAGCATGCCGAGCGTTTTTCCACCATGTTTTCATCCTGAATCTGTAGATCTGTAACCTGGAGCCACGTTCACATGCACACTGTGTGTGTGTACGTGTGTGTGTGTGTGTGTGTGTGTGTGTGTGTGTGTGTGTGTGTGTGTGTGCGTGCGTGTTAACACCAGACGAGCAGCATGGAGGAGTTTTGGGGTTTTTATTCTGCTCACTGTTTGTGAGATTCTGTTTTCCTGTGAAACTGCAGCAGTTTGAACAAAACAAACCCGACGTTCAGTCGACGTGAGGACGAGCAGATAATTTTCATGACTGAAGTTTGCAGACGGATCAGAGGAGCTGGTCTGATGCTGGTCTCTGGTCTCTGGTGGACATCTCTCTGAGGATCCTTCTAGTTTTCTTTAATTGACTGAATTAACATTAATTATCGTCTCTGTCATATTTTGGTCCAAGTGGACACAACACAGCAGAGTTCAGTAGAAAAAGGACTTTCTGACGGATGCTGACGCTTCACATCAGCTCCGGACGTCTTTAATTCCAACATGTGTCAGAAATGAGCTGCAGACGTGTTTCCAATCAATCAAACGTTAAAAATGTCATTAAAACAACAACAGTGAAACTTTTCCTGACGTTTGAACCACAGCTGCAACCACTAATCGATTTTATTGATCGAGAGAAAATGAATCTGCAACTGTTTTCATAATTGAATCATTTTAATAATTTTTTTTTCAAGCAACAGATGCCAAAAATCTGCTGGTTCAGTTTGTCACACGTGAGGATTTGATGAAAGTGAACTTCTTTGGATTCAGAATAAAACTGTTAGAACAGAATCACTTCAAGCTGTGAGGAACATGGGGAACGTGGAGGTGCATGATGGGACGTGACGGGACAAACTGGCGGGCGGGCTGTGAACAGGAAGTGTCGTGGCGTGTCGTGGCGTGTCGTGGCGGCGTCTCCGCCCGCAGCCTCGGCGTCAGTTTGCAGGACGAAGGCTGAAATAAAATGAGGCACTTGTTTTATGGTCCAGAGCTGCAGGTCGTCGGCCATGTTGGCCCGCAGAGTTCTGCTCCGCCACGGCTGTTGCTATAGAAACAGTTCATCCTGACGGCCGAGTTGCCATGGCGATGTTATTGTGTGTGTTTGTGTGTGTGTATGGCTCTGTTACATCATCAGGACAAAGTTTTTTTTTCTTTTTTACAAGCAGGCAGGCAGATCATCTGTGGGTCTATTTAATCTAATAACAATAATAATCATCAATAATAATAATAATCATGATAATGTCGTCATTGATCCTTTACATGTCGAGTTATAAAAATAAAAAATCATTCCGTCATATTCACATGCTCAGATTACACAGAACCACAAACATCTGGGAGGCGTCGGGACTCAAAGGTTCTCCTGTTTGTTGTTTGCATACGAGTTTAAAGAGATGAAGACGAGGATGAGGATGATGTCACAGACCTGCATCGGTCCAACGTCAGAGACCCTGAGAGACGGAATCAGGACGCCGCTTAATGAGTTTAAAGCAGAAATCTGTCATATGTTCACTGTAATAAATCATAAAATAAAGAAAATGTGTGGAGTAGAAATAACACGTTCACTGAGGCCTTTGAAATGTATTTTCCAGGCTGGAATAATGTTTCTATTTATTTAGTTTCACATTATTTAGAGTTCAAATTAAAGCTGAATGTTCACTGAATGTGTAAGTGTCGGTTCAAGAGATGTAAGAAATCATTATTAATCTTTTAGAAGCAGTAGATGTTTATTAACTGTTAAATTGATGAAAATGTTAATGGAGTTTGGCAGCAGTGAGACTATTTTCAGAGCAGTGGGCCTTTTGTTTTCTACAGGCCTCCTGCAGTGTTCCTGCAGTGTTCCTGCAGGCCTCCTGCAGTGTTCCTACAGTGTTCCTGCAGTGTTCCTGCAGGCCTCCTGCAGTGTTCCTGCAGTGTTCCTACAGTGTTCCTGCGGTGTTCCTGCAGTGTTCCTGCAGTGTTCCTGCAGTGTTCCTGCAGTGTTCCTGCAGTGTTCCTGCAGGCCTCCTGCAGTGTTCCTACAGTGTTCCTACAGTGTTCCTGCAGTGTTCCTACAGTGTTCCTGCAGTGTTCCTGCAGGTCTCCTGCAGTGTTCCTGCAGTGTTCCTACAGGCCTCCTGCAGTGTTCCTGCAGGCCCCCTGCAGTGTTCCTGCAGTGTTCCTACAGTGTTCCCTGCGGTGTTCCTGCAGCCCTCCTGCAGTGTTCCTACAGTGTTCCTGCGGTGTTCCTGCAGCCCTCCTGCAGTGTTCCTACAGTGTTCCTGCAGTGTTCCTGCAGTGTTTCTTCAGTGTTCCTGCAGTGTTCCTGCAGTGTTCCTGCAGGCCTCCTGCAGTGTTCCTACAGTGTTCCTGCAGTGTTCCTGCAGTGTTCCTGCAGGCCTCCTGCAGTGTTCCTGCAGTGTTTCCTGCAGTGTTCCTACAGTGTTCCTGCGGTGTTCCTACAGGCCTCCTGCAGTGTTCCTGCAGTGTTCCTACAGTGTTCCTACAGTGTTCCTGCGGTGTTCAGGCCTCCTGCAGTGTTCCTACAGTGTTCCTACAGTGTTCCTGCAGTGTTCCTACAGTGTTCCTGCGGTGTTCCTGCAGCCCTCCTGCAGTGTTCCTACAGTGTTCCTGCAGTGTTCCTGCAGGCCTCCTGCAGTGTTCCTACAGTGTTCCTACAGTGTTCCTACAGTGTTCCTACAGTGTTCCTGCCGTGTTCCTGCAGTGTTCCTGCAGGCCTCCTGCAGTGTTCCTACAGTGTTCCTGCAGTGTTCCTGCAGACCTCCTGCAGTGTTCCTACAGTGTTCCTACAGTGTTCCTGCAGTGTTCCTGCAGTGTTCCTGCAGGCCTCCTGCAGTCTTCCTGCAGTGTTCCTACAGTGTTCCTGCAGACCTCCTGCAGTGTTCCTACAGTGTTCCTACAGGCCTCCTGCAGTGTTCCTACAGTGTTCCTGCAGGCCTCCTGCAGTGTTCCTACAGTGTTCCTACAGTGTTCCTCCTGCAGTGTTCCTACAGTGTTCCTGCAGTGTTCCTGCAGTGTTCCTGCTGCCTGTCTGAGGGAAACAACTCGCTTCAACCTTGGATTATATTTTAAACAGATTCTCAACCTGTTTAATAAACAGTCTCTGCTCTCATAACTTTTCCATGTGTTAATTATGAGGCCTGTATTTTGACAAGAATCTGATGATATGATTTGTATCATGATACGGGGGTTATGATTTAATATGTTGTGATACTGTCAGTAAGGTGATACATTTTTATTTTTTAATCTAATTGTAGTAAATCTGTCGTAGTATAAAGAACAAAGCAACATACAGATAAAATCTGAGTTAAAAAAGTATTTTTTTATCCAATCAGACCAGTGAAGATGGATGACAACATCTCTGCATGTGTGTCAGTGTCACCATCGACTCACGTTCTCACACTGTTCTCTGTATCAGAACAGCCCTGGTTACCATGGTGATTTAGCCTGGTTTAAACTGGACCAGCGTCGTGATACCAGGGGGTCAAAGTTGAGGCAGATGCAGGTCTCAGGATGCACTGAGGGATGATGGGTAAAATAAAAATTCATACTGTTGATAATTAGATGGCTCTGTGTGCAGCTGTTATGTCATTGGCCAATCAAAGGCCTCAAAACCCACCCACCAGCCAATCAATCAAAAAAAGAGGTCCTTGCTTCTCATCCTCCAATCAGAAACTTAACTGTCTGCTGTCATCCAATAAGAAGCAGGAAGAGGCGGGTCTTCCTCTCCGCAGGCCAATGAAAAAAAGCCCTTTAAAAGTAGCCGTTAAAAAAAAAAAGTCTCGCTGTGAGCCAATCAGAGAGAGAGCCCACCCAGTAGTTCCCGCCCACGGAGCCGACTGCCAATCAGAACCTGCGTCAGTCTCTGCGGGCTCGGCTTCAACCAGGGGCCCGGGGCGCTCCCCTGTTCCCCTGGCGACCCAGTTCTCCTCCAATCAGAATCCTCTCTCCACCCCGCGGTGGCGATGCTGGCTGCTGATAGGCTGACCTCTGAGAAGCTGGCTGCTGATTCGCTGTCAGACAGACGCTGGCCCTCGTCGTCCATCGGCTGGAGGAAGGAGAACGCCGCCCTCTGAGCTGTAGCGGAGCTCCCAGGATGGGGGCGGGCAGTGCTGTCGTCTCTCTCCTCCCTCCTCCTGCCCTTCGTCTCGCTCCTCCTCCTCCTCTCCCTCGCCGCCTCCTCCTCCTCCGGCACAGACGTGTCCCAGGATGGAGCACTGTTCCTGGGTAAGCTCCTGCTCCTCCTCCCCTGCTGCTTCTCCTTCTGCCGGACAGTCTGACTCCTCCTCCTCCTCCTTCTCTCCTCCTCCTCCTCTTCCCGCGCCTCCTCCTCCACCAGGTCCAGGTCCAGATCAGGAGGCCCTGACCCTCCTCCTCCTCCTCCTCCTACTGTTCTTCGTTTGGTTTCTCCATCTCTCCTCAGCCTCCTCGTCCTCTCTCCTCCTCCTTCTCCTCCTCCTGTAGCACTTCCTCCTCCCCTCTGCTGGTTGAGGGAGGCGGTTGCCATGGTGACGGTATCCACTTCCTGCTCCTCTGTGTGTGAAGAGGAGGAGGGGGAGAGAGCTCCTTCCTCAGGGCCTAAAACACAGACAGAGTGAATGTTGAGCTGCAGTTCCTCTGACCTCCACCAGGTGCTGCTGTCATCAAACCTTTTCACAATAAAAGCTCCACTGAGGAGACGTTTCATCTGAGAGATTCTGACTTCGACTGTTTGTGTCCAGTCGGGTAGTGATGGAGAGTAACTAAGTACTTTTACTCAAGTGTTGTACTTCAGTACAGTTCTGAGGTACTTGTATTTCTTTCTTTCCCTGTAGGAGAACCAGTTTTGGTTTCTCTGTAAAAGTTCACTTGGAGAGTTCTACTTAGAACCCAACATTAAGGGTGATATCTAGAACCATCTGTGTAAGGTTTCACCTAGAACCCCCCATAATGATGCAGTGATTCCACTTGGACAACTCTCTGGAGGTTCTCTCAAGAATCTTTCCACCTCTACTGAGAACCTTTTTATATTCCAAGGGTTTTATCTAGAACACACTAGAACCATTTTATGTTACAGTATACAAAGAACCCTTGACAAACCCTTCATAAGCACAGCCCTTCAGGAAGAACCCTGTTCTGCAGCCTGTGGAACGTCATCCTGATTATTAACCGACTGTAACACAACATGAATAACATGTTTATAACCATTTATAACCTGATCATCAGTATAACAACCACATGATCAACATTTATTAATGTGAATAACATGAAACAATCACTTATTTATAAACCATTTATTGACATATTTACATGTTTATAATACGTTAATAACACATGCTTCATGACAACACATTGTTTTTTAAATCATATCCACATTATAACATGTTTATAACATGTTGATATCATGTTATGAACCATAATAATAAAATGTTATGAAGATTTTAACATGTTAATAACAGGTAAATGTTATACTGAGTATGAATGATAATAACACATTAATAACACGTTTACCATCATTAACATGTGTTTAAACATTTATAAGATGTTACAACATGTTATAAATGTTATTATGTGACGTCACAACATGAAGATTTGATGCAACTGAGGAGCTTTAATAAACATTCACGAGAAAAATTGACTAAAACCTGCGGATGAGTTCAGCTGCAGAAGATGAAGATGAAGATGAAGATGAAGGGATGAGAGTGAAAGTAAAGAGGGAATGAAAGAGGAAGAGAACAGAAAGTTACCGACCGCGAGTTTTCAGTGCGTCCAATCACGTAGAAGCAGGGTTCCCCCTGTTTAGAGTTGGTCATACAGAGAGACAAGCTGGACAGCTCCACTGAGGAGGAGGAGGAGGAGGAGGAGGAGGAGGAGGAGGAGGAAGAGGAAGAGGAGGAGGAAGAGGAGGAAGAGGAAGAGGAGGAGGAGGAGAAAGAGGAGAGGAGAGGAGAGGAGGGAGGAGGAGGAGGAGGAGAAAGAGGAGAGGAGGAGGAGGAGGAGAAAGAGAAAGAGGAGGAGGAGGAGGAAGAGGAGGAGAGGGAGGAGGAGGAGGAAGAGGAGGAGGAGGAGGAGAAAGAGGAGAGGAGAGGAGGGAGGAGGAAGAGGAGGAAGAGGAGGAGGAAGAGGAGGAGGAGGAGGAGGAGGAGGAGGAGGAGGAGGAGGAGGAGGAGGAGGAGGAGGAGGAAGAGGAAGAGGAGGAGGAAGAGGAGGAAGAGGAAGAGGAGGAGGAGAAAGAGGAGAGGAGAGGAGAGGAGGGAGGAGGAGGAGGAGGAGAAAGAGGAGAGGAGGAGGAGGAGGAGAAAGAGAAAGAGGAGGAGGAGGAGGAAGAGGAGGAGGAGGAGGAGGAGGAAGAGGAAGAGGAGGAGGAAGAGGAGGAGGAAGAGGAGGAGGAAGAGCAGGAGGAGA
>JAJHUR010137242.1:0-10602 GCA_027495735.1 Lutjanus campechanus | reverse complement strand
TTCACCACAACACTGACTGTATTTTGTTTAATCCTGAAGAGATTTTCATGAATTTGTGTTTGTTATGAATGTGAGAAACTGAACATCACAGTTGTGACAGGATTCATTTTTCACCATATTCTGATATTTTATGATCTGACAGGAGCTGATGGAGCAGGAGCAGCTGATCCCTGTCAATCCTGCACCACTTTTGTCCAGTTACTGTGACTTTTGGTTGATTGTTGGATGTTTCTGAGTATTTGAAGCTACTAATATTTATATTCCAGGTCATTGTAATCTCAGGAAAGATTAAAAAAGACTTTTAAACAAGTCCAGTTGCTTTGGATTGAATCTTTCCTGAGATAAAAGACGATATGCTGCAACAGAAAAACAGGTGGATTAAATCTGTGCGCTCCACCTGTTATTGACAGGGTCTGACAGGATTAATTATTCACCATTTTCTGAGATTTATTGACCAAACAACTAATTGATTAATGGAAAAAATATTTCCAGGTTGAACTGAACTTCTTCCATCACTGTGATGAAGAAATAAAGTGTTAAAGTTCAGAGAGAAACAAAGACGAGGTTCAAGAGGAACAGATGTCTGCTCCTGCTGTCAGTCACCTGACGTCAGCTGTTACAGAACCAACAGAACACTGACACAGTTACTGTAGTACTGACACAGTGTACTGAAGTACTGACACAGTGTACTGTAGTACTGACACACTGTACTGCAGTACTGACACACTGTACTGTAGTACTGACACAGTTACTGTAGTACTGACACAGTGTACTGAAGTACTGACACACTGTACTGTAGTACTGACACACTGTACTGCAGTACTGACACAGTGTACTGAAGTACTGACACACTGTACTGTAGTACTGACACAGTGTACTGCAGTACACTGTGTCAGTACTGCAGTACTGTAGGACTCTATGTGTGTGTGACGTCTCACCATAGTCGGGCACGTATCCGTTTCCTTTCTTGAGGATGAGGTGGATTCGATGTCCTCCTCTCCTGATCTGCTCCACAGCCTGACTGTGAGTCATCCCTGATGTGCTGTCGCCGTTAATCTCCACCAGCTGGTCAGACACCTGAGAGGACAGGTACACACACACACACAGGTACACCTCTGTGACATCACCTCTGATATTCACATGGATAATATGAATCAGTTCCTCCAGGATTTTGATTGTTGCAGATTTCACGGCACCTATTTTAAAAAGATGTGATTCATGTTGTGATGTTTTATCTCTCAACACTTCCTGCAGATGTTTCACATTAAAGGTCAGAGTGTGTTTGAAACATCTGTTGAGTTGTGCTGATTTTATTTTCAGAGCAGGACGAGTGTTCTCTGTGACTCTGTGCGGCCAGCAGGGGGCGCCGGCAGCTCTGCGCTCAGTCAGGCTGCTGTTTAATGTTTAAAGTGCAGAGCGCTGTAGAAGCAGCTGTAATGTTGAATGTTTGATGTTCAGAGTCTCACAGACAGAAACTCATCAATAATTAAAATAATTAAATATCATAAAGGAGGGAACCGGTGAAGAACGTGCAGGAGAGACTGTCGGTTCTCTGATGGAACACGTTAACAAACTGATCACCTGCTTTATTTAAAACTCAGAACAAAATGCTGAAAAATGAATCCTGTCACGATCTTGTCTTTTGAAAAATAGGTACAAACGTGAAAACAGTTTGGACCTATTTTTCAATAATTTTCCCAATAATCAATCAGTTATTTGGTCCATAAAATGTCAGAAAATGTTTCTCAGTGTCCAAGATGACGAAGTCCTGCTGAGTTCTGTGAAGACAAAAAGCTGAACTTTGAACCTTATTCTTCAGTTCCAGCCTCATAAATGTGATTTTATTCATTCATTTAGTTTCTTTTGATATTAAACTGAACATGTTTGGGTTTAATGCTGCTGACGGACAAAACACGTAAGAAAATAATCAGCAGATTAATCGACAGTCAGACTGTTTAAGGGCCTGTGAGTTGCTGTGTAACAAAGTGCTGCCCCCTAGAGGCTGCAGGGTTTATTACTACAGACTGACTCTGACCATGGTTGGTGGCGGTCTGGATCATGTGACCACCTTCTTTTGGCAGTGTGTGTGCTCTCTTACCTGCAGCAGGTATTTGTGAACACACCAGTTGTTGAGTGAAGACAAACTTTATCAACTCTGTGAAACACCGTCTGTGACTAATTCTTAATTATCTGTGTCTTCTTGTGAAGAAGAAGATGTCGTTATTTGTGGGGAAAAATCAGTTTCTGTGTTCATCACTGTTGAAGCGGAAACATATTTTGCAGAGATGTTTATTATTCTTAATCATTCGTACCTTCTTGTAAATTCAGCATTAAATGGAAAAAGGTTGTTTCTTTCCTTGTCAAACTCATCATGTTGTAGAGAGCAGACAGGAGAGACGCTCGGTGGTGCGCTGGGTCACAGGAAGTCAGAGCGTTTCTCCTGTCGGCTGCAGGTCAAACACGAGGTTCACTGAGGGAAGCTGACGGACATTCAGCTCTGTGTGTGTGTGTGTGTGTGTGTGTGTGTGTACCTGTATCTTGTTGCTGCGTTGGGCCGGCCCCCCCTCCATCAGTCCCAGTACATACAGTCCCATGTTGTACTCGCTGCCCCCCCTCAGAGAGAACCCGAAACCTGTCGGACCTCGTTCAAGATCCACACTGTAGAACCTGGACTCATCCTGAGGGACAGACGGAGGGACAGATGGAGGGACAGACATTTTCATTATTATGACTTCACCACTGCTGCTCCTGTTTGTTCCTGCTGAGAGACTCAAAGATTCAATGAAAAGAAAGTTCACTGAGAATAAAGTTGTAGTTGTGAGACAAAATCACCTTTTGATATAATTTTATAATAAAAAAAGAGAGAGACAGCTGGAACTGAACAAGTATAACTAGTAACTATTATGAGAAAAAGTCATGAAATTATAAGAATAAAGTCAATAAAAAGTTTTTAATATTTCAAAAACAAAGTGTTGTATGTTATAATTAAACTGAAGACTATGAACTACAAGAGTTATTTTATCAAACTGTACCAAAAACTACAGTTTGTTTCCTCCAACAGATCCTGAAAAACATTATTCTCATAATTCAAACTATTTAAAGGCATAATTTTAAAATATTAAATCTCTTTGTCCTTCAAAAATACAGCTTTACTTCCAGAACATTCAAAATATTCTGACTTTATTAACCTCTTTAAATGCATCTAAACGTCAATATTCAGTAACAACACAACAAAGTGCTGCAGTATTACTGACTGTCTGACTGACCTTTGACCTCCTGCTGGATCCTTTCATCAACCGACCGTCGATATCCAGATCTGCTCCCTCTGACACGGAGGACGAGTCTGAGGACAGGAGACACAGAGAGGAGACGTCAATCATTCAATCAATCAATAAAAAAAGATATAACAAAAGAAAAAAATAAATGAAAAATAAGAAAAACAGTCAGTTTCAGTTTTAACTTCAGTGTATCCACTAACTTTTTTCATTAAAATTAATTGAATGTCTTTTTTTTTTTCTCCGATGTGACTTTTTCATATTATATTTTGTTATAATTTCTTATCACAGGGACACAAACAGTCAATTTGACCCTTTTTAAAAAAATGTTTTAACACAAAATAGTTATTGGTAGTTTCCTCAATCCTGCTGACGAACAACTGTAGCTGTAAAGCTAACCGCTAACTCACTGGCTGGGCTAACACGAGTCAGTCACATGATTTTACTCCACTCAGATTTTGTTCATTATTTCATTTAATAAAAAGTTATTGACGAGAGAAAATAAGGCTTTTCAAACGTATGAGCTTGCTCAAGATCACGTACCAAACTTGTTAGCTTAGCTCGGTAGCTAATGGGACACTAAGTCTCCACAGTGTATTAACAGCTGTATCAGTGTGACGTTCTCTGGTCTCCTGACTGTGTAAAACAGTTTATAAACGAGTGAAAAAAAGTCAATTAGATATAAGCCAGCTACGTTTTTATGGTCCATTTGTGTCCACATGATGGCACTTTCAGACACTCTGGTGCTCTGCTTCAACAACTGCCCACCAATATTTATCACGTCAGATTCCTCCAGAGCAGCTGATTGGTCCTCGCTCCCCTCTGAACATTGCACTGCAAATTTGGTTCGACTCTAAAATGAGTCGTGTGGCTCAAACATCGGCTCAGAAAGATAAAATGACCAGATTCATTAAATCAATTTATTATGACCTATTCTGCAGCCAGCCACCAGGGGGCCATCCAGATGTTTTGCTTTCACTTTTGGGGAGCCATCATGTCGTCCATCTTTATATACAGTCAGTGGCTGGAGCTCAGTCTCTGCTGATATCCTGATATTTTATGTTGGAGTTCCTATCAGACCTGTGTGTGTCTGTGTTTGTTTTTCTATCCCAGTCAGGTCCATAACTCTGAGATTTCACAGACTCTGCGGGAACCATTTTTTCCTGTGGGGACTGAGTCCTGGTCCCCACAGGCATAAACACTGCAGTCAACAGGAAACAGTCTGCTGATACTCCCGGTGCAATTTAAAAATAAATAAATAAAAATGGATACCTATGAAGTGGATTTTCAGAACTCTGCGCCCTAGTGGTCACACATGGTATTGTGGTGTGTGAAACTGCACCAGTGGGGTCATTTTCCTGACATGTAGTGAGAGTATAAGTGTGTATTTCATATAAGCGCCATATTTTGTAAAAGTATTTGAGTCTTTAATGTGATCAGACTGTTACTTTATCAATTTAGCTTTTGTAAAATCAATGAAGAAACCTGACAGAAATCATTAAACTTCCTTTCAAAGTAGTTTTATTCTTGGGAAGAAAGTGATGATAATATTTTTGTTGGCCTGAAGTAGACAAAAATATAAATAAATTAAATAAAATTAATTAATTAGACCTTTATTTAGTTTTTGCTTTTACTGATTTTGTTATAGTGCTTTTCTATTGATAATATATTTTACTTATATTAGAATTATTATATTATCATTATTTATTTTATCATTATTATTATTATTTTTAATGATAAATCTTTTTTTTCACGTATTATTACAGATTTCAAATATCATCAGTAATAGGATGTATATACATATCCTGCTATGTTTGGGTGTCAGTGTGTGTCCGTACGTGTGTGTCTGGGTGTGATGCTCAGTCTCAGTGTGTTCCCGGCTCTCCTCAGGATCTGGGCGAGGTCTCTGTGCTGCAGACCTCCGACCGGTCGACCCTCCACCGCCTCCAGCTGGTCTCCGGGCTGAATCTGCCCGCTGCGAGCCGCCGGGCTGCCGCGACGCACCGTCACGAACCGGTGAGACATCAGGGACGGGGCTGCAGAGACAGAGAGAGACGGCAGCCAATCACACGACAGGTACATCTGTTACCATGGCAACATTTGGTACAAGATGCTGGTGTTTGACGTTTGTTGGCAGATCTCAGTTTTTAATGAGGATAAAAGTGCCAAAATAAGAGTCAGAAAATAAAACACAATGAAGTGTTTCTGTGTGATGAAGACTGAACGGTCCTTCCTCCTCCTCCTCCTCCCCTGTGCTGCAGTCTGACAGCTGTGTAATAATAAATGTGTTGAAGTTTAATAATTGAGTCTGTTCAGTTCGCTCGGCTGCTCTCACAGCTGCTGAGGAGACAGAAACACGCAGAGAGGAAACTGAACTTCAGAGACTGTTAGAGGAGGAAAACAACACGTCTGTTTTCACCGACTCCTGCTGCTCGTCTCACCTGACACAAAGCAGGAAGTAACTCACTTCCTGTTTCATTTAACCACGACCGGCATCTTTCTCTCTCCTCAACCTGGAAGTTTTTGTCTAAACCCGACCGAACGTTCTCCTCAGAGGTTAAGATCGATGGTTGAAAGTCTCAACCTTTTAAATATTTAAGAAGTGAGGACAAATGCACAGATTCTGCAGCTTTAAGACAGAAACTCATCAGATAAACTCAAAACTCATCAGATATGAGATGATTCATGTTCTTGAAGGATGGACAGTTGGAGATCAGGACGTAGAACATACAGGATGGCACGTTCTGGTCTTGTTCCCTTTGTTATTTTACTTTGTAGTTTTGTACTTGTTCTGTGTTTGTTTTTATTTTTGTCTCAGTGAATTTCCTCTTCTTGGATGATAAAGTTTATGTAGCGCCGCCTCGGCTGCTTCACAGTTTCTGCTGTCGCCATGATGCTGGCTGAGTTTTTTGTGTTTGTGTTTGAAGAGAAGGAGTCGATGTGTCGACTCACTGAAGGAGGCAAAACACTGATAAAGAGCGAGAACAGAGAAGTTCATGCACGTGACAACTGGATGAAACAAATCAGGTTACTTCTTCTCATCACTGCACAACGTTCTCTACCTCCCTGCCTTGTTCTCCTTCTGGGTTCTCTGTCTGTTCTGTTTCAGAGCAGCACAGACACATATTCTCTGCACAGGCATATAAAAAAACGGCCTCAGTCTCCTGCCTGAGGCAGATTGAAGAATAACTTTAGGTCTTCAACAATGATAAATGAAAATGTGAAAATAAATGTTACTTCTATCCAGTTTTTGGTCAAAGTCACAGGGAGCCGCTGGAGAGGAGCTAAAGAGCCACATGAGGCCCCGGAGCCACAGGGTGCAGACCCCCGGGTTAGAGGTCAGGGTGGGGTGAAGACGAAGGGAAACAGACGTCAGGAACAAAAACATGAGCTGATCTCCGACCAGTTCGAAGCCTCAAAGCTCCAAAAACAGTGTTTGGGACAGTTTGAGTTATATGACTTTAAATGACAGATACAGAACATACGAACCTCCTGACACACCAGAAAACTCCTCTGAGACGAGTTCTAACCAGACAGGAAGTGACTCTGTGGCTTTAGTTTAGTTTTTTAGTTTCAGTTCAATTTAATCTAAACTCGTTTAAACTCACAACTGATTTAAAATCTTCTTCAGGAGCCGAAGAGTGAAACTGAACTGCTGCTCTGAACACAGAGAGTGTGGGAGTTTGTTCCTCCAACACAGACTGCCAACACACACACGCACACGCACACACACACACACACGCACACGCACACGCACACACACACACACACACACACACACACACACCTGGTCAGTGTGGAGGGAGAGAAATTCTCAGAAAGATTTTCTGGCTCAGAGACTCTAATCACTGAATCACTGAGGACAAAGAAACCTGAAACCAACTGTTTCTGCTCCCACTGACGCGTCACATGACCAGCAGCAGGTCACATGACCATCAGACAAACAGTATTAAACTGACCCTGAACGATGAGCCGACCGGTGACTGTTTGCAGTAACAGATAAAAACAGACTGAGAGCTCAGCAGATCATCTGCACATGAAACATTCAGTGACTTTCAGTCGTGAATTAAAGAATGAAAACACGCAGAGACACTCTGTCCTCTCACTTCCTGTCACGTCCTGCTGCTTTTATACCCTGTTACTCTGGACAGCCGGGCTTTAAAAGACCAACCGTGTGTGTAAGAGGCTTTACAGTTACATCACACATCAGCAGCCAGATGTGTCTCCATCATGGACCAACAGGACCAACAATCAGCTGTTCACTTCAGTCTGATACCGACAACATCAGCTGTGACGTCTCGTCTCAGCTCCTGTCTGACAGAAAGACTTTCCTCTGAACTTCAGCTGCAGTTAGTTTCAAAGAGGAGCTGCTCAAACGTTCTCATGTCATGGACCCTCAAGTTATAAAAGCACATTACACTGTAAAAAATAAAGTTTCTAAAACTCAAACTTTCAAAGTTTTTCTGAAAAAAGAAAAGAAAATTATCTCAACTAAACATTATAGCTTGTTTTTTTTAAAGTTTATTTCAAAACTTAAGAGTTTGAGTTGAGCTCAAAACTCAGAAAACTATCAGCTAACTACACATTTTGAGTTATCTCAACTCTTTTTTTACAGTGTAGAGCACAGTCAGAAATCAGACTTCAGAACAGACAAAGTCTTCAGGACCTCCTGTCATTTCTGGTGCCCCCTGAAGGGGGCCCGGACCCCAGGTTGAGAACCAATGAATGATCATATATTAGTTATTAATCGAATAATTCACAAAATTTGCAGCTAAAGTTAAGATTCAGAGAAACAGAAACGTCTTGCTGTTGATAAAACATTAAAAAGTAACTAATACTTAAGTATTTCTCTAACACCAGTACTTTTACTTGTAATTGAGTAATATTTTAATAATGTAACTGGTATTTGAGGACAGATTTTCACTTCTTTTTCCACCACTGATTAAATAAAACCTTCAGATGTCTGAAGGTGAAGAAGCCTGAAAACTTCTGCTGAAGCTGCTGTGTCTGTGTCTGTGGTCGTGTCTGTGGTCGTGTCTGTGGTCGTGTCTGTGGTTGTTGGCTGTGAAGCTCAGAGACTCTGAATGTGACTCTGGTCTGAACAAATAAAGTGAACTGGACTCAGCAGGACGTCAGAGGAAACAGGATTCACAGAGAACCGAAACAGGAAAAAACACCAGCATGGCCCTTTAAAATATCAAAGAGTCCAAAGTGTGTGTGTGTGTGTGTGTGTGTGTGTGTGTGTGTGTGAACACAGTGATGGAGGACGGACGTTAACATGTGAGCTGCTGATAAGCAAAGTGCTGAGTTCAACATGTTCAGAGACGGAGGAGGAAACATGAAGCTGCTGCAGGAGAGAAAATACATGTTAGAGGAGGAAACAGGAGGAGGAGACAGGAGGAAGAGACAGACAGACAGACAGACAGGAGGAAGAGACAGACAGACAGACAGACAGACAGAGAGACAGTGACAGAGAGACAGGAGGACAGACAGACAGACAGACAGAGAGACAGGAGGACAGACAGAGACAGAGAGACAGTGACAGGAGGACAAGACTAAGTACAAATACTTAGTTACTAAGTGTAAATACTCAGTTACTGTACTAAAGTAGAGTTTACAGATATCTCTACTTTACTTGAGTATTTATTTTTCTGACGTTTTACTTTTACTCCCGACGTCTGAAGACAAATATCTTCAAAACAGGCTCGTTACTTTAGTTTTAACACAAGACGACAACGACATAAAAAAGACGAAAATGACGTAATAAAATGAAAACAACCAGTCAAAGATGACACAACAATACATGACATGATGTAAAGAGAGGACACAGACAGAGAAGCTTCAGTTAGCTTTGCTGCGTAGAAACTTTTTACTTTTATACTTTGAGTAAAGTTCAGAGCCTTTTTCTCTTTCAGGAAACAAGTTGAGTCGGTGCTTCTACTTTAAAATAAATATCTGTACTTCTACTGGAGGACAGACTGTGTGGACGCCTCGGGGCCGCACTTTCTGACAGAAAGCCCTGAGGACAAACTTCTCCTAATCGTTATCTGTTTCAACATATGAAGAAACACCACATAGTCTCTGTAGTCCATCATCATCATCATCATCATCATCATCATCATCATCATCACATGTCCAGTGTATCAGCTGACTGAGCAGCAGCTGTGACACACAGATACAAACTTTATCTGTAACATCCTGCAGAGCTGCTTCAACCTGTGTGTGTGTGTGTGTGTGTGTGTGAGGGTGTGTGTGCGTGTGTGTGTGACTCTGTGATTTCTGTCTAATTTCACAGTACAATAAGCTCAGACTCACCTGCGCTCCAGTTTGACACACACACACACACACACAGAGCGTCCACATAAGATGCATTGTGTCTCCATGGCAACAGATGCTCTGTTTGCCACTTGGTGCAGCTGAAAAGAGACAAAAGGTTCTGAGGCAGCTGATTGGTCCTCGCTCCCCCACCTGTGTGCTGCACGAAGCTGAACTTGAGTCGGACTCTAAACGGAGTCGTGAGGCTCAGATCAGATCAGCTCAGCTCAGATCAGATCAGATCAGATCAGCTCAGCTCAGCTCAGCTCAGATCAGATCAGATCAGATCAGCTCAGCTCAGATCAGATCAGATCAGATCAGCTCAGCTCAGATCAGATCAGATCAGCTCAGATCAGATCAGATCAGCTCAGATCAGATCAGATCAGCTCAGCTCAGCTCAGCTCAGATCAGATCAGCTCAGATCAGATCAGCTCAGCTCAGCTCAGATCAGATCAGATCAGATCAGATCAGCTCAGCTCAGCTCAGCTCAGATCAGATCAGCTCAGATCAGATCAGATCAGATCAGCTCAGCTCAGCTCAGATCAGATCAGATCAGATCAGATCAGATCAGCTCAGATCAGATCAGATCAGATCAGCTCAGCTCAGCTCAGATCAGATCAGATCAGCTCAGCTCAGCTCAGATCAGCTCAGCTCAGCTCAGCTCAGCTCAGATCAGATCAGATCAGATCAGCTCAGATCAGATCAGATCAGATCAGGAACAGACTAACACTGATTCAGAGTCAGGGAGCATCAGACTTCCTGTTTGACAGGAAAAAGCCTAAACGAGGTCATGTGAGACTGAGCTGATGTTTCATGTGTGACTTCAGGTCAGACGGACGCTGATTCTGATTGGTCGACACGAACACATGAACATTGTTCATTTAGTTTTTGTTTGGTTGGTTGTGTTTGTAGATGAAGTCACAGCTGGAAACAGACGACACATCTGGACACATCAGGCAGCAGCTCTGGGTGAGTTTACAGGCTTATTGTTACATCACACACACACGCGCGC
>JAJHUR010137241.1:793-34070 GCA_027495735.1 Lutjanus campechanus | reverse complement strand
GTTTGCTTTGATAAGAAAAATGTAAAAACAAATGTCAAGTGTCGCGACAGAGCTAAAACGGCGAGTTGCAATCAGACTTTAAAAGGTAGAAGAAGAAGAAGCTATTGCATCATTTCTGGTAAGTGCGCAATGGCAGTGTTTGATTTGAGACAGTATTAACCTGTCGAAAATTGCATACTGTGCAACTCAGTACACGTCTTTACAGTGCACTGCTTTGCAGTATGAAAACGCGAACTATGGCGTAGACACTAGGAACGATGAAAAAAAAAACGAATGGCGAAAATATGCGAAAACACGGCAATAACACCGTAAAAAAAACACTCCAAAATTCTCAGAAACAATACTAATATTATTATTTACAACACTACAATACTTACAAAGAAAACACAGCTAAAACACTGCTAAAATACCGATAGATTTCACTGATGTCGACCTGTCAATCACCCGCTGCTGTCCATCTGCTCTGCTCACTTCCACCCCTCCCCCCGCCAGTGACCCCTGCCACTACCGTAATGAATATTATAGTACATCAACGGAAAGCTCCGCTTCTCAGGTTTTAGAATCTGCTGAAATTACGTCGATAGTGCAAACGGTCGAGGAGTTACGGTAATTTGAATTTTGCATGTCACTTTCTGTCTCCAGCGACAGCGGTCGTTTTATTGCTCCGCCTCAGTTGGAAGGTCGTTACACAGATACAGACTTCCTGGCAGTCCTTTCTCATTCACCTCAAAGTCACCCTATTTGATTAGGAATTCAAATATGTGACTTGTCTTCAGGATATAACAATAATTATGTCCATGCTTCAACCATACCATCACTTTAAAGGGGAATTTATTTTAAATTCAAATATGGCCACACCCCTTTTTTTCCTCTAGCTCCAACGCCCTTCTCCCGCCGTTTTTCTTGTCTCTCTTTTTTCTACAGATAACTTTAAAAGGTAAGTTAAGTCAACTTGGACAGAGCTTACAAAAATTTGAAATAGTCAAGACAATGAATTAATGTAAGTTTAACGTTCAAAAACTAGAACAGCCAAGTTCAAAATCCAAAACTTGTCAGAGCTCTTTGAGTTAAAGAGAAACAGTAAGTGAACATAACTAAATGGGGGTGCAATGTTTTACAGTGCATGCAGTCTTTTTTTTTCTTTTTTTTGCAGCGAACACAATGCAGCCCTCCCTCTGTGGCCTTAGTGCCTTTCTGTGGATTACAATTTATGGGCACAGGCAGACAGGACTGACGCACAGTGACTGGGGGGTCTGGTGTGGGTGCAAGGGCAGGAGAAGCTGGAGAGGATGAAGGGGCAGATGTAGATGGAGTGGCCGGCCTAGATGGTGTGTGTGGAGTGGTTGGCCTGGATGATGGGGCTGGAGTTGCTACCCTGGATGATGGGGCTGGTGTGGCTGGCCTAGATGGTGTGTCTGGAGTGGCTGACCTGGATGATGGGGCTTAAGTTGCTGCCCTGGGTGATGGGGCTGGTGTGGCTGGCCTAGATGGTGTGTCTGGAGTTGCTGACCTGGATGATGGGGCTGGAGTTGCTGCCCTGGATGATGGGGCTGGTGTGGCTGGCCTAGATGGTGTGTCTGGAGTTGCTACCCTGGATGATGGGGCTGGTGTGGCTGGCCTAGATGGTGTGTCTGGAGTTGCTGCCCTGGATGATGGGGCTGGAGTTGCTGCCCTGGATGATGGGGCTGGAGTTGCGCACTGGATGATGGGGCTGGAGTTGCTGCCCTGGATGGTGAGACTGGTGTGGCTGGCCTGGGTGATGGGGCTGGAGTTGCTGCGCTGGATTTTGTGTCTGGAGTTGCTGGCCTGGATGATGGGGCAGTGTCCAAACAACAGCCACAAAGTTCAGCAGCAAGAGTCTCGATGAACTTCAGGTGAGTCATTGCTTGTTGCTGCTTCATCTGACAGAGCTCTTTGTGGATGATGTAGGCGTTTGTGGCTGCAATGTCCAGGAAATGTTGAAATATAATTTTGTACCACCGTGTCGTTCTGTCGTGCATAGAATAATACTGGATGAGCTGGTCAGCTAGATCCACACCACTCATGTGCTTGTTGTACTCTGGGTGGGTGTGGGGAATCTTTGGGTCTGCCACTGACCATCTCGCCGTTTCACACGCCTCTGAACTGTTTCACCTGTGTAGGCAGTGTGAATGGTGGAGCAAACCGACACTTCTCGTGTGTCCATCCACTTGGCGAATAGCAGTGGTCCATCTCTAATCCACCTTATGATGGCATTCACTTTTGTGGATGGAGTTTCTTTTCTATTGTCTCTGTATGTACCACATGCACACACCTTCAAAGACAGAAGCTCCTTGAAAAGCTTTGGGCTTGTGTAAAAGTTGTCACAGTAAAGGTGAAAACCACTTCCCAGAAATGTGTTGTCAATCAAGGTCATGACAGAGTCAAAAGAAAGTCCTTGTCCAGTGCTGAAATGGGATCTGCCTGAATATACTGTAAAAGCAATAGTGTAGCCATTGCTTGAATCAGCTAACACAAAAAGCTTTATGCCATATTTTGTGGGTTTATTCTTCGTGTACTGCCGCATTCCCAGTTTTGCTTTGTAGCCACCATTCTCTCATCAACTGCAATATTCTGCCTAGGATGGTAAAAAACCTTGCAGACATTCTTGATGTGATCATACAATGGCTTGAGTCGATGCAAGGGGTCGTAGTTGGGAGTGCCCTTCTCCCTGTCATTTTGGGCATCTTTCTCTGGGTCACTCGTGCAGGTTCGAAGATATGGCCTGAAAAGTGTTCCTGGCCATGACGAGGGCTGGAGACACAGTTTTGCAATGCACACACACACACCCTCATCCTAATCCTAAAAATCCTACTAATGATAGTTACTATGACCCCTGGCTTATGATTAATTAGCTATGTTAATAATAGTTCAGCAAGTAATAATTAAAAGTGTGTACAGGTCTGGTTTGATAACAGTCAGTCTTTTAGCTCCATTTTAAAGGAGGTATAAGTGGGGCACTCTCTGACTGTGAGTGGTAGGCTGTTCCACAATCTCCCACCCATGACGGACAGGGCTGACTGACCGAAAGTGGTTCGCCTGTAAGGGACTGCACAGTCTCCTCTCACTACAGCTCTCATTACCCTGGCTGAGGATTGAGTGTTTGAGCGTTTTATGAATTCCTTCAGTGGAGGAGGGGCCAGGTCATGTAGTGTTTTGTACACCAGACATGCTCGTTTAAAATCGACTAGGTGACTGAAACTCAGCAGATCATACTTGCGTAGAATGTTACAAGTGTGATATGTTGACGGTTTTTTATCAAATATTTTCAGGGCTTTATTATAAAGTGACTCGGCTGCTTTAAGTGTTGTCGCACCGGTAAGGGACCAGTTTGTGAGACAATACTCTAAGCATGAGAGGATCACTGAGGATAAAAACATCCGAGCTGCAGTGTCCATCAGGTTGTTTCTTATTTGCTTAAAATTTTGAAGATGAAACTTGCTGGATTTAGAGAGAGTTTTCACGTGCTTTTTGAATGATAAACAGGGATCAAGAGTGACTCCGAGGTATCTGAATTCATTCACTAAACTGAGCTCCTCGCCATTTAGTATGACATTTGAGTTTGTTATTTCTAGATGACGTTTACTGAACATCATACAGACTGTTTTTTTGGAGTTCAGCAAGAGGCAGGATTTAGTTAGCCATTCTTGAATACAGGACAAGGCGCATGTGAGGGAATTAGAGACCTCGGAGCTTGTTTTTGCCTCCCTGAGGATCACTACATCATTGGCATACATTAGAGTGTTTACATTCTGGTATTGACTAGGCAAGTCATTAATAAATAAGGAAAATAAAATGGGCCCGAGGACCGACCCCTGTGGGACCCTGATACGGCACTCTAGGCTGGCTGACTTGACACCGTCAACAGTTACATATTGTTTCCTCCCAGATAAATATGAGGCAAACCAGTGCATAGCGTGTTCTGAAAAGTTAAACCGAGTTAGTCTGGACATTAGAACCTGATGGTTTACAGAGTCAAAGGCTTTTTTTAGATCTAAGAAAACAGCCCCCACGAGTGCATTACTATCCAGCATACTTTTAACCGTCTCTAAAAACATACATATGGCCGTTTCAGTCGAGTGATGGGTACGGAAACCGAATTGCATGGGGTGCAATGGAGTATGACCCAGATTGAGATGTTTTATTAATTGCTTGTTAACCCATTTCTCAGCTACTTTGGATACTATCAGCAAGATATTTATTGGCTGATAGTTTGATGCATCTGTTTTATTCCCGGACTTAAAGATTGGGGTTATTGCCACCACTTTCCAGACTGCTGGGGCATATGCATGTTTGAAGGACAGGTTAATAAGGTGGGTGATGGGTTGGACCAGAGAGTCTTTATGTTGTTTTAAGAAGGTAGTGCTAAGCCCAAAAGCATCCTTTGCATTACTATTTTTAAGACCAGAGATCAGGTTGGCTACATCATAATCAGTTAATTCAGTGATAGTGAAGACAGGACTGTTGCTATTCAGAGGGCTGTTCGTGCAATCAGGAGAGGGGAACAGTTTAGCAATCTGACTAGCAGATTCAACAAAAAAATTGTTAAAGCTGTTTGCCAGGCTGATTGGTTCCCTGACTAAGTTGTTATTTATAATAAGTTCAAGATTATTATTATCTAACTTGTGGTGTTGGCCTGTTAATTTGTTAATAGTTTGCCAAACCAAATTTCCATTACCATTTGCGTTTGCAATGATTTTCAAAAAGAAGTCAGCTTTGGACTTCCTCAGAGACTGAGTCACTTTGTTTCGCAAAGATGTAAATTTTAATCAGTCAGTGGCCAAGCCAGTTTTTAGTGATTGCTTTAACGATCCGTCTCTCTTGCACATCAGCCTCCTGCAGTCCTACCCATGGTAGTGAGTGTCTTCTTTTTTTCTTATGCCTCCCTCTAGAAGTGAAGTGCCCCATGACCTCGTTGACTGACCCATTGAACATATGACAAGCAGAGGTTACATCATCACAAGACAAGACCTCAGACCAGTTGTAGTTTTGGAGGGCTATAGCTAAATTTTGCTGTTGGTTCTTAGGTATAAAATCATAAAGGGGTGTGGAGTTTGTAGGTTTTGAGAAGGAGCGATGTCGTTGTTTCGTGAGCTTCCTCGTAAAGAGGATGGCATTGTGATCAGAGAGGCCAGTCGGGAGGTTATAGGTTTTTACGACTCTATCAGGGCAAGTTGTAAATAATAAGTCTATTCTTGTTCTAGAGTGGTTTGTTAACCTGGTAGGCTGTTCAATTAACTGGGTGAAGTGGTGGTGGTCCATAATTTGTTTGAGAGCCTTCCTGTCTTCTTTTACATCCCAGTTTACATTCAAATCCCCTAGTAGTATTGTTTCACTATTTGAGCTTAAGTGGCCCAATAGGAGTTTGAGTTGATCATAAAAATCTGACTTAGTGGATGGTGGTCGGTATAAACAGATTATTATGAAAGACATTTCAGAAGAGAGTGACACTTTGACGCCAACATATTCAATCTTCACGTCACTGGGTGCCATGACCTGGGTGCATTTTAATGAGCTTTTAATATACAGTAGGACACCTCCACCTCTACCATTTCTATCCTGTCTAAACACAGTGTAGCCTGGTAATAATACTGCAGCTTCGGGTGAGGAACAGGAAAGCCATGTTTCAGTCATGCCTATTATGTCAATATTAGAGTCACACAATAAATGTTCAATTTGTTCCCGTTTAGGGATTAAGCTTCTAATGTTTATGTGACCACAGAGTAGCCCTTTGGGTTTGAGTTTATGATCCCAGACTAACCTGGCATGGTTCAGTGTCCTGAAAATGTCAGAGGCCCGATATTTCTTCAGGATGGGAATTCTGGTTGTCCTGGTCAGCCCTGGTGTTGGCCCCCTCTCAGCTGCTAGGCCAGCGTTAGCCGTCGGCGCAGCCCCGCCGAAGGCTGCTGGTGGTGTTGGCCCCCTCTCAGCTGCTAGGCCAGCGTTAGCCGTCGGCACAGCCCCGCCGAAGGCTGCTGGTGGTGTTAGCTCCTCAGTTAGCATTGGTGGTGGTGGTTGGGCCCGCAGCCCCGACATGGTAGCCTGCTGGTCAGCTAGCAGTACCGCTGCGGAAGGTGATAGCCGCCCGGCTGGAGATGTTAGCCTTGTCAGCAGACCCGGTGTTATCGTTGAGGGACCAGTTGCTGGGCTAGCGGTTGTCGGCGCGAGCCCGCAGGGACCCACCGGAGAGAGCCTTTGCTGGTTGCCCAGTAGCCCTACTGGAAGAGACAGCCGCTCAGGCCGTAAACAGACCCCTGGGAGTGAGGACGGGTGCCGTGCTGCTGGGTCGCTGGCCATACTGCTCGTCTCATTCCTCCTTAAGGCTTTACCAGTGTTCGGGCCCGGACACTGATATACATCTCCAGACAGTAGTAGGTAAAGTGTGATGATGATGAGATTGTCCCTTTGATGTTTACCTTGGATTTCGCCGTTTCGCTTGTGCTAATACGACACAGTACAATAATTATCATACATCTGGCAACACTGGTGTCTTCTGTTGTTGTTAGATTCTGAGTTTTATTCTCCTGCGTTGGGACATTGATTGACATGTGATTTGTAATTGCACTGCATTATTTTAGTGTCATTACGAGCTCCTTAAAAAGGTAACAAGATAATAAAGTTGAATGACCTGACCTCACACTGAAGTGCCTGTAGCAGCTGATACAGCACACTTAACAACTCAACAACAGCTTAACCTATAATTGTTGTGTGGAAATGTACCAGGTGTTGTGTTGTGTGGTGTCTAGGGGAAAACGTAGACATAAAATGATGTGTAGCTTCCAGTTCTTCCCACTCCCTAGAAAGGCCATCATCGCATATAAGCAAAGTTAAAAGTAGCCGTTTTTGTTTTACTTCAGAGAGAGCAGTGCCCAACACATGCAAGACAAATCATAAATCCAAACTCCTAAATAAAAAAAAAGCGGGAGAAAAGAATGTTCAAAACAAAAGGGTGCTCACTCTTATGACTGCTACTTAAAGTGTCACCATTTACAATGCACTGGTTATATTTTCATTGTGCAATTTACTACTCAGAACATCTCAAGTTCAAGTGCAACAGTCTATCAGAATGACTAAGCACAGTTTTTGTCAAACTTCTTGTAGCAGAACTTGTTATTCTACCTCCAGAGGGTTCACATCACACAAAGTGCACGCTGGCTCTTTGTTGGCAGTGGAAGACTGAAGGGAGGCAGACTGCTGTCAGCTTGGGGTTTAAAAAGGCACACGCACTGAATGGAGGAGACAGAGATCTGCAGCAAATGACAAATAAAAAAAATATTGCCCAGACTCGTGACAGGTGGAGATGTATCAGATGTTGTGTTGGGTGGAAATGTGTCAGGTGTCTGATGTGTCTAGATTGTCTTAACGACATTAAGGAGTGGACAGCGGAAATTTTTTTACAGATCAATGCTTATAAAACTGAGGTTGTGGTTGTTGCTACCCCGGCCTCCTGATTGAAAGTCCTGTGTTTGTTTGAGTCATCCATATACCCTTCCTCTTCAAGACCACCCTTGTTTTTAGCCTAGCAGTTGTTTATGGGTAAATTTGCTGTTTAAGAGGAGTGAGGAGTTGGCAGTCGCCATAAAATAGAGCAGCCAATACAATTTTTCAAGGTTTTTCAAAAATTGTGAATCACTGTAACAACAGCACATCCTTTAACATGAAATATGAGGCCGATGGGTCAAGTAGTATATCAGTTTAACTGCAGACAGATGCATGTGACTGCCTGCATGATCCCTTCCAGGTTTCAATTCAGCTCACTCAGAGATTTTGCTGCTTCAGTTTTACTTACTTACTTCACTTACTTCACTTACTGGTCTTAAGAACCTTATAGTAGTTTTTCTGTAATGTATGTTTTATCTGTTTAACTGATACTGCTACTGTGCTACTGTTACACTGTGCCCTTTGATGTAATTGCTCAAAACTCGGTGCAATATAGTTTCACAATCATCTATTTTATTGCTTAGTGATGTCACATCCAGCACTCAGGCAGCTCTGCCCTTCTGTCCCGTAAATGACAAAACAAAGACGGAAGATGCAGCAGGTATAAATCCAAGTTCAGAAACAGAGAGACAGGTGTTGATGTTTTCAACTCATCTCTTCCCAGAATCCTACTGAGGTAAGACATGTCTCTATACTTTTATTTCAGAACAAAATAACACATCATGATTTATTTCATTCATGCTTAAAAAAAAACAAAAAACATTTTTTTAATTATTAATACCACCACTCCAATTCCATTTTTTGCTGAAAAGTTATTCTTTTAGGATATATATATATACCTATACATACAGTATGTGTATGTATGTATAGATTAACATTGAAATGGTAGTTTATGGACAAGAGTATTTTGAATAATATAAATAGCAGTTTTATTTTTGCTCTCATTTTTGTGAGTCAAGGTGAAAATTCTCTGACTTCCTCTGTGAAAACAACAGGATTATTTCCCTCAAATCTTAAGCAAAAATGTGTTAAAATCCTTGTTAGTGAGCCACTCTCCTTTGCCAAGCGAATCCATCCACCTGACAGGAGTGGCAGATTAAACAGCATAAAAAAATGTTTGAAATACAGTTAATTCAATTCAGCTGAAAGGACTGGAGCTTAAAGGAAAAGCTTTATACTTATTTCACACTTTTATTTAAAATATGCAAGAAATAGTATATTCAATTATAAATGTAGATCTGGTAATGTACTATATCGTTTAAAACATGTATCTCAGTCCCTCCATGATAAATGTCAATAACAATAACAAATGTTCTCTTTCAGCAACCATGAAAAAAACAAACAAACTAAACACTGAGTCAGTTCACAAAATTACAAGGTCATGCAGAATTCATGGAGATTGGTGAATTTTTGTGATCGCAAATTTGCAACTTCCTGAAGGGGCTAGTGTCTGTGTTCATACATAAATGACCTTGTTTGCTTGATGCCTGGCGCGATAAAAGCCCACTCTCCTCCACGACCACCTTTGCATCACATCTGCCAAGAAACCGCTTTTCTTACCACAACGTAATTGTGAAAATGGTTTAGCAGCAGACAGGGTTTGTGTAGATGTTCTTTGAGTCACAAGATTAAATGAAGACTTCTCTCTCTCCTCAAACAGGTCATCCAAACTCATCAGACCACCAAATCATGATGAACAATACCACTGAGGAGGTGAAAGACTTGGATGTTAATGTGCTTGGAGGACTTCTCCTGGCCCACTTACTGGTGATGCTCCCAGTCTTCATCTGTGTTTTCTTGATCCACAGCAAAGAGTTTAAAGCTTTCACAGAAAGCATCATCTTGTTCTTCTCGTGCCAGCACAACAGCCTCAGAGGTTCTCAGAACATCTACAACACTCTGTTCACTCTGCTCCTGAACAATGTTCTGATAGCAATCACAACAGTCATGTTGGCGATCGAGTTCTTTACGTCCACCTGCTACCCTGCATTCACCTGCGTCAGTGTCTTCAATGCCTTCACCGCGTGGTCCCTGTACAGATGCTTCGGAATGTTCTTACATCTCCTCTGCACCCTGGTGTCCATCCTTTACCTGTGCCACCCTCAACATGCATCCAAACTGCGCTGGGTTGTCACAGTGGTGCCTTTGTTGATTTCAGTGTTTGTCCCTGTTTATATATTCATCAGCAAAACTGCCACATTCGGGCTGGGAGTTATCATCTTTGGATTGACTGTGGTCATCATTGCATATAATAGAGTACCTGCTCCATCTCCCTCTGCTGATTTTCAGAAGTCAGAGTTTGTGTATGAGGCCATACGCACATTACTTTTTGTCTACGTCCCTATTTTTGTTTTGCAGTGCCTAATGATTAGTTCAGACAACTATGGGGAGCCAGCTAATAAGTATTTCAAACAGTATGTGGTTATTCTAATTGCAACAGCAATTTATCATCTCTTTATGGATGCACACTTTTGTGTTTTTATGCTGAGGCTGACTGCTGAAGAAGAAAAAGAAGAAGAACATCAGAGTAGGGTGAACCCAATTTTTGATTTTTCTGAAAATTAAAACATAATGTGCAAAATTCAAATTATATGTGTAGCACCATGTTAACAGTCTGGATTTTCCGTCAGAATTACAAATAATAGAATCCTGACTTGACCTGTGAATATTAGCATTACTTTCACTATGTTTACACTTATTTTTATGTTTTGTACCCTATGATTTACCATTCACCAATCCAATCACCACCAACCACTGCTTACTGTATTTACAGAATGGAAGAAATTAAAACCTAATGTTCAAAACTTTAGCACAAGAGTCTACCTCTGCAACCACAGCAGTTCAAAAGCTACTGAACCAGCTGATGAGCATTTTTCAAAAATTAGATCATGAAATAGGGGGAATTTTTTGTAGAATGTGGGCACAGAACAACATATTGTTTAGAAGAGGACTGTGCATTTTTGTGTTTTTTCCCCTTCTGTGCCCTTCTTTTTACTGTGTTTGTGTATTTTACAGTAATTTTGAACCAAAAGTTGGATTTTGAATGACTTCTTATTGCAAATAAAACTTGTATTGTAACAGTTCTATAACTTATTTTTTTTGTACTGTACAGTTTTTATGTGGCATGTTGCCATAAATGCCTACATTCAACACTCAACTAAAACATGTAGAGAGGTTTACAGTAGAAGGGAATACAAAAACAATGGATTTCATGTTGCACATTGTGTGCAGGTAGATGAAACATGAAAAGAAATGTAGTTTGCACTCTGAGTGACTATATGTTCCTCTTGGATTCAGCCAGTTTCCTCATGAAGGGCCAGTTTCAAAGACAAGGCTTAAAGGATACGCCACTTTACATGATAACCCACTCAATATGTACTCACCACTATGCCAATGTGATGATGGGTGAAGGTCTTCAGTTCACAAAACAATCCTGGAGTTTCAGTCTCGTGAGACTTCCGCACGTGCGTCCATTAAGATATATAGGAAGATATATCGCGAGATCGACACCATGTTTACATCCTACTGGCTACATGCTACAGTTTCCATTTCTGCTAAAAACATGGCGTCTTTTGCGGTTAATTTTTAATGACCCGGCTCACGGACACTTGGATTACACCACACAAGTAGGATGGAGACATTTTGTGTTTGTTTTGTGTGCTTTTTTAACGTTTTATCCGTGGTCACCATTCACTGCCATTGTACTGGATGAGGCTGCTACCCTGTTTCTCCTAAAACTCCAGGATTGTTTTGTGAACTGAAGTCTTCAGTTCTGAAATGTCTGTTTAAACTGTCTTAACTTTAGTCTGTCCTGAATTAAACTAATCTGGGAGGATTAAAACTACTCTTGGACTAACTTGGAGCTTCAATTAAGCCCTAACATTTCCCTTACAGGCTAAAACTGAAACTTAATGGTATTTGGCCATGAACCAAAGTACCAAATGTATTTTGAAGATGCAAAATTGTTCTGAGATCCCAAATTCCATTAATTAAAAATATTTAAAAAGTGTCTCTGCCCACTGTTCTTGGATTATGAAAATTCATTGAATAATTAGGTATCCTATGTATTTAAAGCATTTAAAATTGACGAGTAGTTGTGGGCTTTTTTTCAGATTGGACAGAAAAGGTGAGAGTGAGATGCAACAAAGTGCTACAGGCTGGGACTGATGAGGGCTACAGCCTCACGGTTAAATTCCACCAGGCTGGATCACAATGCTCATGAGTCTACCAGTAGCACCTCAGTGCGTCCCAGACCTGGCTCTCAGGTCTGCTTCAGATACAGACAGGAAAACAATCCTTTGATAAGAAACAGTCCTGTGAGAAAACCTCCCTCATTTCAGGTTATACCAGGCCAGTTCATACAAAGGACAACATATAATCACTACAGTAGTGTTTTAAAAGAATGACTTGTTATAGAGGTGAGTTGTGTCTGGATCTATATTTTTGTATACTACAGTCTAAATTTTCCCATCTAGATCTATAAGTTTTTATAGTGTTTTTGTATAGTATTGTCTCAGTTTTCTTGAAGATGAGTAGAATAGTGTAATGCTATTGTAACTGAGCGTCCTGGGTTACTTAACTGTATAAACTTAAACAGGAAACAAAAATGTACGAGAAATCCTGTTTATTGTCACTCAGAACTCACTGACCTAAAACACTGACAGCAGGGAGGATTACATCAGTGATTAACTTACAATTTTTGAAGTTTGAATGATTTTTCACAAATGATTTCATTAAAAATAATGCCTATTCACTTCAAAGTACAAGTACAGATTAATCAGAACTGTAGTAATTTGCCTCACTATCCTTTATTTTTTCTATATCTTTGCATATATTAATTTACTTGTGAAAAGAAGTTGGAACCGAAACAAATTCCTGACATATTAATACCAGAGTTCTTTCCCACAGTCACCATTTCTCTCAAAGGGTACAGTGTCAGCCTCATGCTGTGTTTCTCTTGGACTCTGGAAGTTGTTGTTGTGCAAGTCAGATTCCCAGAAGTCATATCTGTTTGACCCAGTATGTCCCCAGTTTTCCACAGTTTTACTGCATTGTTGCCGGTAACACAGGCCTCTCCCTGCTGTGAGAACCAACCTTTGGATCCCAACTGCAAAATACACAACAGTAAATATGGGTCATTCATCACAAGTTTTGTGTCCTTGGCAGATACAGTATATAAAAACAAAAACACATTTCTTATTCAGTTTTTTGGGCACACATAACTGAGGCCAAAAGGGGCCCACAAAAATCACATAGTAAATCAGTCATTATTTTTTATCATATAAAAAGTTGCCTTTTATTTGTGATTTTTGCTATCTCCTTTGCCCTTGAGTCAGATTTTGGACATTCAACCCTGCCTAAAATTGAATATAATAAAATTACATAATATAATACTAACTTTAAACATAAATGTCACAAAAAAGCCCATTTTCATGAAATGTAAGAAATATTAGAATTTTATGCATTTTTTCATCAAAAAAAAAAAAAACACCTGTCCCTTGGGGTCACTGTCATTTCCACTACACTGGGTAAAAGACATATTCAGGGAGGGGTTTTTTTAAGGGTTTGTGTACATGGTGACCACAACATCAAACATTTGACAGGGGAGCACATGACCAGAGGACAGAGTTAGCTCCATGGAGAGAAGTGAAGATATAAGAAATCAAGGTAAACTTTTGTTAAAGTACAAGTATGTTTATTGGCTGTCATGTCCAAACTCACCACCAGGCTCATATTAATACAATAGTTAACATTTCTTGTGATGGAAAAGACATACCATGGTGGAAATGACAGTACCAGTGTTATAAATGCATTTCATTTTGCTTATAAAACTAAAAATATTGTATGTTAAATTAAAAAGTTAAATAAAACACTTTATTAGCTCTGTTCTTGACCATGAAGGAAGGAAGACAGCAAGACAACCTCGATCCACATGCAGGTTTAACAGATACATACTGTGAGAGTTGATGGGTTATGCAGAGATATACCAACATCAAAATGCAGGTATACAGCACTGCCACCAAATAAACCCCTATTTATACAATTCTGTATTGTAAAATAGGATTGTTCCATTTCAAAGTTTGATTTCATTTAGTTTCACATTCTATTTTGAAAAGCAAAATTAAAATTCATTTTACCGTCTATTAACTTTCATTTAAAACCTAAGAAGACAGGAGTTGTGTCCAAAATTTAAAACTTTGTAAAAAAAAAAAAAAGTAGTTTCAATTTGATTTCATTTCAACTTGATCATAAATGTTAGGTTGCCTTTTTAAACAGATGTCATTTCAAATGGGGTGCAACTAACGATTATTTTCATAATCTATTAATCGATAAATTATTTTTTTGATTAATCAATTGGTCTATAAAATTTCAGTAAAAGGTGAAAAATATCAATCAGTGTTTCCCAGAGAGCAGAATTACATCCTCAAATGTCTTGTTTTGCTCACAGCCCAAAGATATTCAGTTTAATGTCATAAAGGAGTAAAGAAACCAGAAAATATTCACATTTAAGAAGCTGAAATCAGAGAAATTTGTCTTATTTTCTTTTTGAAAAATTACTTAACCTGATTAATTGATTATCAGAATAGTTGGCAGTTAATTTCATAATTGATTACTAATCGATGACTCTGTTAATTGTTGCAGCTCTAATCTCAAGCTGTGTACATCTAAAAGTGTCTTTTGATTCTTTTTTCTCTTACTTGTAAGTCCAAACTGTACAATTAGCTTCTATGTTTCAGCACATAAAAGGTCCATTTTAAATCAATTTTCTGCCCCCTGATTTAATGTGCATTAATGGTTTAAGTTTAGAGAACAAAGTTCAGTTTCAAAATTTATATCATTTTATGTCAGAAATAATAAAAGTGAACATTGTTCAACAATGCTGTTTGTCACATGTCATTTTCCATCACATAATGTCATCTCCATCATAGCAATACTTTTAAGTAAAATTCACAAAAATAACTTTTAAATTTGTGGTATTTAAAATTGTGCAGCTGTTGTTACAGTTAACCTACTAAAGTGGAAAAATCATGATTGTGCCGCATAATAAATTAATTGAATGACTTAAGATAAACAGTTAAAAGCCGTTTCATTTTAATAATTGAAAAATACTATCTCTAAATCCCTGAAAATAAATTCTTTTTATACATTTGGTCACATATGTGTGTAATTAAATATTTTGAAAACACAAGGTATGTTCATAATTTTGTTTTTGTTTTTTAAAAAACATTCCCTCTGAATGTGACAATAAATGGCAAAAATTGTATATTATTTAAATCATTTCAGCACAGCCACTATCAGGAAGTGTTTCTGCACAGGATGGAGCAATAAATTATATAAATACATTTCTCTAAACAATGTGTGAGATTTTCTAAAACTTTCTTGACCAAAATTGACCAAAGTTGAAGAATGACCCATAAATGTCACAATGTCAGCACATGTAAAAATGTAAATGCTGTATTGTAATATGTAGTTCAATTATCAGTTTGTACCACTGATAAAACTGTTGATCGCTGCAGATTTGGTTGCACCCTTAAACTGGCCTCAAAGAGAGCTCATAGTTCACACCATGGTTGATGACTGTGGTCCTTATCTCATCAGAGACCACCGCTTTTGTCCTTCGTCTCCACACATTCTCCGTTTCCCTCCCTTTTCTTTACCCACCAACCTGTCTTCCTTGATCCATGTGTCCAAAAAAAACCATTCCAAAGCCACCCACCCCCCTTTGGTCTGTTTGGTAGTGAGACTAAAAACAGAATACAGAAGTAGGCTTTCAACTTAAATTGCAGTCAGCTATTTATTGTAAATACCCTGCTAAGATTGTCTATACATTTCAGTATTTACACCAGAAATGCATGAAATTTGCCATCATTGAGTAAATGGAATATGAAGTGGTTGAATGTATTCTGTGAGAAAAACCAGAAACAAAAGAAAAACGGTTAGTATAATGTGTGACCACCATGGATCAGAGCAGCCACACGTTACTGCCCTCGACCACACTGCATTTTGGGGGAAATTTTTGATTGATTTACAGACAAATATTGATGAAATCTCCACCCAGTGAAACATTTTCCCACTCGAAGTCATGATAATGAATTAGCAAACTGTGTGTGCAGCATGCATGGTAGTACACCATTACTCCCCAAGATTGTTGTTCTTGTACTGTACAAATCACATTCCCTTTAGGTCACACCTGGGCAAAATGAGACCCAAGGGCCCCATGCAGCCCACTGAAAGGTTTCATGTGGCCTGCAAGGCCATCATGGAAATAATGAAAACTAAAAATCTAGGAAAGATTATCAAAAGCATTTTGCCAACCATTAAACCATTATCAGACCTTTATTCTGAAAGGGGTCAGTGCTGTGTTCATTGGTAATGATAATGAACTGTAACTTTATTCACTCAGTTGTTTATGTTGTTCTTCTACTTTTGCTGCTACTCTGGTTGCAGAGTTTTGGACATTGCCAACAGAATATTAGCCCACAGTTCATCATATGAACGTGTCCTTTATAGAACACTTCTGACCATTCCATTATTAGAGATCTGACCATCATTAGGACCTTATATCATTTGTGTCTGGCCCACAGCAGTCTGATCTTGTGGCCCCCCCATGAAAAATAATTGCCCACCCGTGCTATCGATGTAGTTGTGGTGAAGTGAATCATCATTCACATTTTGACAGTTCAATGTACAGTTCATCAAATAAAGGTGGAGGAGTTGGTCACCAGACTACCTGCAGTGGACCAGTTTCACCCACTAGATGGAGACAAACACTTATGGCCTTACTGGGTACAAATGAGCACTGATGACCCATATTAGAGTGCGGAGGCATTGCTCAGAGGCCAAACATATTTTTTCATGCAAACTCAAGATTTATAAAATACCAAGTTGGTTACTGATTGTTGATTATTTGGCTATTTAAACAATTTAGTCCTCAAACTATCCTCTCCAGTAAGAGCTTGGAATGATGTCTCAACCGAGTTGGCAGCATTTCAGTAAAAGAGTTGGGAAAAAATAAAAATAAAATAAAAATCAGAACACGTCAGAAAACCAAGATGGACTCCATCAGGAAAGCTATTGTTGCCCGAGCCAGGTTAGCCATTGTTAGCAATACCTGTTAATAACAGTACATTTCACAGTATTCTGTACAGTACAGTATATACAAACACTGTAGCAACATGTCCACAGATGGAACTTGGACTGTAATGTGTGCATGACTGATTTAATGAGACACAAATAAAGACAAACATGGTGGATTTTGAGGTTGGGGTTGGTGAAGTTCAGAAATCCGACTTCAGGGGGCATTACAGTTGAAATTTCTGACCGACAACTCAGAAATTCAAACTTCACAGTACAAATGAAACACATGATAAATCATGGTGATCTGTGCTAGTGAGCACGTCTCCTTTGCCAAGATAATCCATCCAGCTGACAGGTGTGGCATACAGAAGTGCTGATTAAACAGCAGGATTATTGGACAGCTGTGACTCACACTGGTCACAATAAAAAAAACACTAAAATCTGATTCGGCACTGTACAATGGGTATTTCACTTGGGGTTTTAAAGTCATGACCCACTCTACTCTGTCTCTAATTGGCTGATATTCTTAATCAATCACTCCTAATGCCTAATGCCTGATGCCTAAACCTAACCAACACAATCAACAAGTAGGGTTGGACATGATTTTGCCTTCCTGGGAAAAAATGTGGTATCTGTTGCCCTGTGTGCAGAGCCGGCTGGCCCATTAGGCAATATAGGCAAATGCTAAGGCCGCCGTGGCCTCCAGGGGGCGCCACAAAATCGGGAAAAAATTCACCTTCAATATAATTATTAGGGCCCGAGCACCGACCTCGGTGCACAACACCTTGGTAATGCTAGGTTGTGAAGGTCGTGACGTTTCGTCGAAGGGCGTCACCCCCAGAGTGCGGTGGAGGTCAATGTTTTGGGAAAACAACGTTTTTGGCATTAACTTTTGTGAACAACTTTTCACCAACATGTCATTTCACACCTTGGTTGCAGGTCCCGGTCCGAACATGTGATAAGAGTTCCGTCAGTGGGCGTGGCCAAACTCATTGGCCACGCACTTTAAACTGCAGCCCCTGCGCCATGTTTCACTGAGGTGCACGAAAATCAGTACACACATGTATCACTCCAGGACGCACAAAAAAAGTCTCTTGGACCCAACAGGAAGTCAGCCATTTTGAATTTCCTGGTCATTTTTGGCATTACGCACGCGTCATATTTTCCTACTACAGGATTCATCCGAACGGCTTCAAAATCGCTGGATACCTTCTAGACTAGTTTGTGATTAAAAGTTATTAAAAGATTTTGCGTATGTTGAAGGGTGTGGCCGTCAGGCGGCGGCGAATTTTGATGATTTGCCATGAAACAGGAAATTGCAATAAATTAAGCAAAAATGGTCCAATCTGCACCAAACTTCACATGTGTCATCATAGTCCCTGTATGAAAATAACTACATGACAGTATTCCAGGATTGTCAAAGCGCCCCCTTCTGGCGACAGGAAATGACATGTTTTAGAGTCTGACCAACTGCTCCAAGTGCGTTGACCATATCCAACTCAAATCTACTCAGACAGCTCTTAAGACCTTGGTAATGCTATATTGTGAAGCTCTTGAGGCCACGTCAAACGGCGTTGCCCTGAGAGCGAGGCGAAGGTTGACGTTTCACCAAAACACAGGAAGTGGGCTTAACTTCAGTGTACTTGGTCAGATCTGCATGAAACGTTTATTACCAGTCCAAACTGGACTGGTACATATGATATGAATTTTTTGAATGGGCGTGTCTATATGGCTTGGCCACGCCCTCTCTTACTAGTAGCCGCCATAGGACGTCTCACTGATGTGCACCAAAATCGGTACACACATGTAACACACCCAGATGCACAGAAAAGTCTCTTAGACCCATAGGCTAAACCCAAAAGGAAGTCAGTTATTTTGAATTCTGTGGTCAATTTTGATTCTTTCCATGCGTCATATTTTAATGAACTCCTCCTACAGAAATTATCCAATTGACTTCAAAACTGATGTGTACCTTCCGGACAGGTGTGTGATCAAAGGTTGTTAAAGGATTTGTTCAGCTTTGAACAGTGTGCATGTGGCATGGCGTCGAGTTTGCATGTCTACCCATGACACACAAAAACTGCTATAACTCCTGCTTGACAGAGGAGCAACACACATCCCAATCTCAAAAGACCTTCATTCATGTTGAACAACTGTGTGCTTGTGTGTCTTTAAATTTAAACAAATTAATGAGGAACAAGGAATTATTACTAATAAGTCTCAACAGACCAACAAATTGCGCACGGGACGGGATCAGAGCTGCCAGATCATACACTTGGAGCAGTATAGAAGTATTTATTCATGAGATCTCTAAAAATTAAACATACATTTTTCGCCGTATTGACGTATTTTGCAATATAATATGCCCAAGTCCACTCCTGCCAATGTCGCTATATGATTTACTGGCATGTAGAAGATGAATTTGACCAGTGCAGTGACAGGGGGTGATTAACACCAGAACTAGGATTTCATCCCGTGACACAGGATTCCCTGGAATCCTGTGTCACCCTGCACCCTACCTCGCGGTCAGTCCGGGATTAATTTCTTATCATGTGAAGGCCCCTTAAATAAAGTCACCAAGCTGCTACTCTGCACATTGTGGCATAGGGAACACCATGCATGTGATGGATGAGGCATAACTGGTTAGACAGCTAGCAGCAAACTGTCATCAGCTTTATTTGTGACTCGTGAGCGAGCAGGAGAACCGCCGAGGATACTCCGCTGTACGTTTTTATATCGCTGGAGCAGCAGGGGCAGGTTTATCCTAATGGAAGCCATGATACGTAGCACGGCTTCCATTTTCAGAGCCGCCCACAAAATCCTGAACACAGAAATCTTGAAACACAATTTGAAGTCTAGCTTCACAATTCAATTCTAAATAGTTAGGAGGCTTTTTACACATTTTGAGCAAAACATTTATGACCTATATAATGTGTTTAGAAGAAAATGGCCAAATTCCCTTTACACGGCCTTTAAGGCATACCGCAAGTTGAATTTCAGTGATAATAAATGACAGTACTCATAATCACACAAACCTGTTGGAATATAACAATAACTTCTTGCAAGTAGGGAGAAATTACCCGATCAATACAGTGTCCCAGACCACAATGATGGAACAAAATCCAAATATGACTCAAAGTGCAGCAGTCCTGAGTTGTTTTGGATGCCAGGGGAGTCTTCAAGGGCTCACAGCTGACCCTTGCTCTTGATTGAGACAGCCGGGTGTCTTGATAACACGGCTCCAACTCTGATCACGACTGCGCAGACTTTGGCTCCACATGACGCCACCAGTCTAAGACGGAGGCGGTTGTATGTGGGATTATTTTGGCTTCAGCTTCCTACATTGGCTCCAGACTGGGCCAAGGCCCTTGTTGGCCATAAGCAGGACCTGATATACTTAACCTGGGAAAACAATATTGTAGCCTCACCTAATCCCAAAATATGAGACAGTAAGCCGGCAGGAAAGCAGTACCTCCCTCTGACTACAGAACTGATTGCTACACAGATTTCCTAATAGCTGCAATGTCCCAATAACACTTAATACTAATGCCATGACATCCACTCCTCTAAGTGTATAAAAGAAAAGCTCAACATTCAGCAACACATCAACCTCCTCGGCCATCTTCCAGACAGTCTGCTGAAGTTGTGAAGACTTGAACGTAATTATATGAATCTTTTTTTTCCAGTGTTTTCTGTGTGAGGTTGGTAAAATAGTGATATCGCTGATATTTTGGGATATTCTGTTCATCTGAACAAGTCTTTTTTTTTTTTTTCTCAGGTGTGATCTCTGTAACCATGCTGAAGGTCGCATTGGTGCTTGGATGCCTCCTGAGTCTCACTCTGGCTAATCCTGTAAGTGTAAAAGTCTTACACTCAATATGTAACAATAATAATAATAATAATAATAATAATAATAATAATAATAATAATAATAATATAAAATTGTAATAGTATAATTCAGGCAATATCAAACGTGCAACTTGTGGATTTTCTCCAGATGGAGGCGGCGCACAAACGACCTGCTCGGCCAGTCCCTAACTCTGACTCTGACTCCAATGAGGTGAGTGCTTTCTCTAGAATTCAACAGTCAACACACCTAAATATCAATTACTGTAAAAACTCCTCTGTTATATTTCTGACAATGAATGTTTCTGATTTCCTTGAAGGCAAAGACAACAACAGCTGCAACAACTACAACAGCAGCAACTGCAAGAAGTAATGTAGTGCAACGGGTGCGCCAGTTCCTTCTTGCACGAGAGGCTGATAGACCACAGGATCTGCTACAACTACTACTTTCCACCACAAGTAAAATCTGAAATTTAACCATCGATCAATAAGTACAAACGGTATTGAATGACATCAAGTTTTAACATCAGCCTTGTTTTGTATTAGTTTGCTGGCTGCTTCCTTCTCTTTTCAAACTTAAATAATTATGTTTTCGCCTTAGTGTTTTCACATGCATCACTTTATTTCAAAACCTGTATTCTCTGTAGTAACCTGTTAAATAAACATGATCAAAGCAAAATGTGGACTAAATGTGTGTTTTAAAAAAAAAATTCATATAAGGTTTGTATCATACTGCTAAGCCCAATGCCCCTGCAAAATAGTGTCTGGGAGGAACTTCTTTTGATGTAACTTTTCCTGTGGGGAGACAAGCCAGAGTTTTATTTTTTCATTGACATCCACCCCCAGCATTTAAAAAAAAAAAATCATATTTACTAATCATCCAAGAGCCCCAGAATATTCTGTTTTATATGTAAGCTGTGAATATATTAAGAGAAGGAACAGGGCTTCAGTTTTTATATACAAAACATTTTATTATAGCTTATTTCATTCATTTTTACAAAACACTTGAATTTTGGTCCAAAATATTTCAGACAAATAAAAGAAAAATGCATTCATGCAGTCATTTTCTTTGGAGGTAGATTTGTGTCTTTATTATCCAATCAAAAAAAGAAAAAAGTTGCTTTAACCCCAAAAATATTTTTAATTTAAAAAAAAAACTCATTTCAATTAAAAAAAAACTTTTTCAATCAAAGGAAAAGTGTTTGAATGAAAAAAATATTTGACACCCAAAAACTTTTTTTCTTTGAAGTGCAAAAAGTGGTTCCATCCATCCTATCGATACCCACAAACTTTTCAAATGACAGCATTTTTTTTTCCACAGACAACATTAGATGCCTTTTCAAATGTACACAGAGGGGTTTTGTTTGCTTCAAGGATGTGGACATGTTTGTAAAAGGAGTAATAAAAAGTCGAGAGGGGTCTGGCTGCAGACCTCCAGCGTGAGGCCGCTTCCGTTGCAGGCTCCTCTCTCAGACTGGCTCCAGCGTCAGGCCCGGTGTCGTGCCAAGGTAGTTATTCCCGACAGGAAAAGTATCCCTGCACTCAGTAAATGTGGACCTACGTTACAACGCTGAATGAAATAATAAAATCTAGTAATATATGGATTGTATAATTTATCGTGTGAGTACTGTTGTTTTGTCACGGAGGCTTTAAAAAGTTAGATATGGCTCATGCATTAAAATAAATGATTTTATTCCTCTGTATTTGTTGTTGAAGTTTCTTGCACGAATGCGATCATATGTTTTCCTTTCTTTGTGAAGGACACGTTTTCATTATTATTCGACAATGTTATTAAACACTGTGCAGGTCAGTTCATTACTTACTTTTCCAGAGTTTGGAAACTAGATCCAAACACGATGTAATTCAAGTCTGTAAGGAACTTGTTCATTCTTTAGATACAGTAATACAGTAAAAGTGTAATCATTTTAACACATTTTGTCATTTCATCTAGGCTATGGGACTCGAAATGTTTATTAGACTGCATGCAACACTGCAAACAATATTACATTCCTGCTTACACTGCAAATGATGATAAATTAACGTTAAACTATTCAACGGTAAATTATATATGAGAGGGGTGTTTGTTTTTTGACCGGAAGAGAGACTCCAACAGTCCAATTGACAAGCGTTATGTTTTTCTGTGAACTTAGCTACAGATATATGGACGGCGTTTATACCACATTTTGACAGCTGACTTGCAATAATGTTGCTGGCAGATCTACACCCATGTTAAATGCCACGTAATAAAGGATAGGCAAAAATCAACATGTACATCTAAGAAATTACATACATGTGCATGTACATTTAATAAACGAATGGTTTCCCGTTACAGTGTTGTTTAATTAATTATAATTCAGCGACAAAGCCGCTCCCTCCAAGTGTCTAGGCGATTTTCTTTTGAAATTTCTTGCATGCACTTGGGAGTTTATACCCAATTTTGACAGTTGATGTAATACAATAATGTTGCTGGCAGACATATACCCATGTTAAATGCTACGTATAAAGAATAGGCTAAATCAACATGTATTCTACATTTAAGAAACAAATGTTTTTCACGTTACAGTGAACGACAAAGCCTCTTCCTCCAAAAGTGCCAACACGATTTTATTTTGAAGTTTCTTGTGCGCACTTCCTGTCCTGAGCGTCCTGACACTGGAGGCGGCCTGAGAGAGGAGCCTGCGATGGAAGCGGCCTCACGCTGGAGGTCTGCAGCAAATAAATATTTAACCTCATAACCTAGTTATCCATGGTAGAAGTACAAAAAGAAAGTAATGAGGACCAAACCAACAAAATCTGAACAAAGAAACATAATTAGGTGCAGAGAGGGGTCTGGCTTCTACCATGGATAACTAGGTTATGAGGTTAAATATTTATTTTTTTTACTGTCTTTATGGTCGCAAATGTCAAATACTCATGTCCAGTCAACAGACGTTGGCACAGAGAGCAGGACTGTGTTCAAGAAGACTGGAGCACTTCTGTCGACTGGACATCGTTCAGCGCTTTACTGAGACATTCATGTGTAAGTAAATGTAATCCAATATGTCGGATTAATTACATTTATTTCTGCCGGTAGGAAGGCTATATCTAAATGTGGTAGCTAACAGTTAGCTAGCTACTGTTAGCTTATGTATGTGTTCAACTGCCTTGCTGATTGAAAAGAGTAACTTAGGCCTCTACCATGTGTGTAGCTAAGTGTGATGAATACAGTGACATTTTCTTAATGGAGAAATTTGAAATTACATAAGTTACCAAAGTAAAATAAAGTCAGAGTGAGGACAGGGTAGGCCTAACATTAGACCATGTTCATTGCCTATGGGGTGACTAAATAATTTATTAATGTACCTATTAAACAGAAATATCTTCATATAAATAATATGCCAGGTATAATTATGCACATTTATCATATCCAATGTTCCATGGAGAAAGTAGCAACGTAAATGGACCAAGCACGTTTTCCGAAAAGGTTTCAGGCCTAGCTGCTAGCTAACTTAGCACGTGTTCGGTGTGCTAACTTTGAGTGGATAAATACATATATGTTATGTCATTGGACTGGATTTACAAACATGCTTGGTAGACAACAGTGTGGAAGGGAAAGACTTTGCAGTTTTTAAGCAAGGTCAAGAGAAATTTCTGAAATTTTCTGCCCGAGCACCGTCCAGTGTGAGGACCCTATTGTTTTTGCTCAGACTACCCAAAAAATGAATTGCATTTTTGGGGGCTTAAACATACTCAAAAACTCACCAATTTTGGCGGCCTCGTCAGTCTTATTGCAAATTTACGTGTCATGTGGTTTTTGTTAATGGGCGTGGCCAAATGGCTTGGCCAGGATTCATCAAATCGGCTTCAAATTTGGTGTGTACAATCTAGACTAGTTTGTGATCAAAATTTATTAAAAGATTGCGTTTTGGTTAAAGGGTGTGGCCGTGAGGTGGCAGCTAATTTTGGTGATTCGCCGTGAAACAGGAAATAGTTATAACTTGGGCATACATGGTCCGATCTGCACCAAACTTACTATGTTTCATAATAGTCTTGTCCTGAAAATATATGCATGACAATATTCCGCGATTATCATAGCGCCCCCTGCTGGTGACAGGACGTGTCATGCTTTAGACTTTGAGGTGCTGCTGCGCACACATTGACCGTATCTCACTCAAATTTGGTGTGTTGAGACCTTGGTAATGCTATGTTGTGAAAGTCCAAGAAAGAGTGTGGCGTAGGTTGACATTTTGTACAAACGCATTAAATGGCATTAACTTTGGTGTACACATTCGCATCGCCATGAAACTTCACATGTATGTTAAAGGTCCTGCCCTGAATATATCACATGACTTTCATTGATCACCGTGGCCAAACGCCTTGACCACGCCCTTTAAACAGCAGCCCCTGCGGGACATTCCACTGACATGCACGAAAATCGGTATGCACGTGTATCACACCCAGACGCACAAAAGTCTCTTGGAGCCATAAGCCGAACCAAACAGGAAGTCAGCCATTTTGAATTTCATGATGATGATTCGCAATGAAACAGGAAATGGTTATAACTTTGGTATAAATGGACTGATCTGCACCAAACCTCACAGGTATGATAAATGTACCACCCTGAACACATTCACATGACAATCAGGAGTCAAAGTCATAGCGCAAACTAGTAAAGACAGGAAGTGACATCTAATTCCTCCTACGATGTCTGAAATACGGTTTAATTCCCAGGAAACGGGATGCATGGGAAATCTAATCAAATCAATCGCTTTTTGGGGGGGCTTTATCATATTCAAAAACACAAGAAATTTGGCATGCGCATCAGTTGCGGTGAACTTTGTAAACATGTCAAAACGACCCAAACTGTCCAGATCACATGCAAGACAAAAAAAAAAGAAAAGAAGAGGAGGAAAAACGTCAGAAAGAAAGAGGTAAAGTAAAGATGCAGTAATGAAATGAAGCATCAGTTGTACTGCATCAGTTATTTAGCACAGTGTACTGTTAAGTTGATAACTTGCTTCTGAGCGATTAGCCTCAACATGGTATGATAATCAGTAAATAAGCAGTTTTATATTTCTGTATCTGGGCGGCATGGAGGGGTCTGAAATGTTATGGATCATTTGTAGAGATTAAACCTACTCAGTAGGTGTCTACATTGGCCTAATCTACACTTTTATTATTTGTTGTATTTACATCTGGCTAGTTAATGTTTTTCCTGTTTTTAATAGTCAATCAAAATGCTATTCCCATTTAGTTCAAATTGTCTAAAGCATGTTAATTGTTTTAAACTTTACATCAGTCTTAAGTACACATTATTATTATTATTATTATTATTAATACTCCATAACTTAACATTCCCACATGCCATATTAAACTGCAGTTTACTGCTTCTTTGCATCTGCTAATCAACATTTCACTGTAATGACAATAAAGTTGTATCTAATCTAACATGCATATCAGAAAAAATGTGGTAAGGATATTTATATTGTATTTCAGATTTTTTTGTATTATTTGTAATTTGTTAAGTATGTAAATTGGGTGACATGTTATCTTATATGAAAGACAATGGTAAAAACAATGCTAGTCGATTTCTTTTGTAACCGTATATAAATCGCAGATGGAGGGGGGGCGCCATATAAAATCTTGCCTATGGCCCCACATTGGGTAGGACCGGCTCTGCCTGTGTGAGATATTCATAGTTAAGTGCCTAATAAATATCTTTTTTTTTTAAGTCAAACTGCACATTTTAGAGCAGTGTTTCTTGTTTTTTAACAATGACAGGACCCAAATTACAATAGACCATTTCCAGATCACCTTATCTCATCATCATCATATCATATATGTAATTGAAAACATACACATGTTAAATGCTTATAAATGAGGCCATATAATTGTTTTTTTTTATTCCAATCATCAGGGAAACAATATAGGAGATTTTTTATACAAAACAGGTAGGCAGAATTCACAGGCTCTAGTTTTTTCTCTCATCAGTAAAATAATGTACATATTTTAAATGCTTTCTGAAAGGTGTACTGCAGATATGTATTTCAAGTTTGCAGAATTTCTTCCTTTATTTATTTGGTGAGAGAAATAAAATCTGATTGTTTTAGCACACCTGTGCAATAATCCTGCTGTTTAATCAGCATCTCTACACGCCACACACCTGTCAGCTGGATGGATTATCATGGCAAAGGAGAAGATATAAACCTTTTGTGTGCACAAAAATTTGAGATCTTTTTGTGATTTTTTAGTGAATCAGATTCAGAAGATATCGGGAGTTTATCACCAGTCTGCCTGCAGTGAAGCAGATTTATCCACTAGATGGAGACAAATAGCATCTGTCCCTGTAGAAATCATTCACATTCATATATCATCTACCAGTAAAACCATTAGTCTTCAGAGCGTTACAAAGAGACACACACAGATGATAGATGGTGGTGTCTGTCAAGCATTCACACTAATGATACCAACATCAGAAATGTCATTTAGTGCAAAATAGGAAACGGTGTTTAATCTGACCCCAGCAGACTCAAATTCAAAGATTGTAACCTGATGTAAATGTAGGTGAGATGAGGGGACACTAGATATACTCAGGCTTGGGGAGTAATGGATTACCTGTAACAAGATTACATACAAGGTAATCCCATTAAAGTTACAAATAAAAATACATTATAAATTTTATACATTTAGTAAAACTGGGGATTATAATTTTAAAATAAAGAACAATATCCCACCATGTACAGTGCACAGACAGCTGTCAATACAATATCATGACCCATTCCATTTTTTGTCTTTAAATCAATCAATCAATCAATCAATCAATCAATCAATCAATCAATCAATCAATTGTGCACAACAAAGGAGGGAACAGCTGGACAAACTAATGCACCTAACAACAAACATAAAAAACTTAGAGCTACAATGATTAATCTATTGTTAATCAACTATTAAATTAATCTGCATTGATTCTGATAATTGATTAATCATTTTGAGTCATTTTTTAAGAAGGAAAAATCAAATTCTCTGATTTCAGCTTCTTAAATGTGACCATTTTCTGGTTTCTTTACTCTTGGACTTTGATAAACATTTTTTCACTATTTTCTGACATTTTATGGCCCAAATAACTAATCAATTGATCAAGAAAATAATTGATTGATTAATCATTGATGAAAATAATCATTAGTTACAGCCCTAGAAACACTATATTAAACTTAAGTTTCACTGTATTTTATATTGAGGTAATCCAGCAGTAATGGAAAGTAATCATTCTATGTTTCTTTAATATTGTGAGACTTGGATTACGTTACTGATTACATTTTCTAACAGGTAATTAGTAACTGTATTCGAATACATTTTGTAACCCTCCCAACCCTGGATGTACTGTGAACAATCCAACAATCCTGAAGATTCCTGTTATATCATAAAATCACAGGTCAGACAGTGCGAGGTAACTATGTTATATTAATATAATTTATTATTAGTCAACATAGACTCATTAAGACAAATATAAATGGGGCAAAAGATAAAGTGAAAGGTCACTTAAACAGACACTTAAACAGACTAATGTGATGGTGGAAGAGACACAGAGTGGCAGTTTTAATGAGCCTGACTGGAAGTGAGAGTGGGATCAAGTGTGCAAACAAGGGGACAGGTGGACATTCTCTTCATAAAGACTTTTTCCACCAGTGGCTTTGAGGAAGGTGGAGAGTAGGCTTAATGTTGAGGAATTCATATTTTTAGGAAGAGATTTAATTTAATTTCATTTCATTTATTAGGATCCCCATTAGCTGCAGCCGTAGCAACAGTTATTCTTCCTGGGATCCACAGATTTAAATTGTACTTTTTAGATTCTATAGACATACATAGATTGTATTTTTGGAAAGATGTCAGTACATTTATTTCCCAATATACTGATTCTGAATTTCACTTTCCTATCATAAAGTATTGTTTGAAGTTTTTATATATTTTCTCCAAAATAAATCAAAACAAATTCTGTATCATCAGTTTCATTCCTTTTCGTATGTTAACGTTGCCATCAATAAAATGTTTAAAACAAATACATAAAGAATTCAATAAAGCAAGCTTCAGCAGCCATAGAAAAGGCAGACAGAAATCTTGAGCCAAATAACCACAGAGACATTCTTCATTTGAAGTTAAAATCTACAAAAAGAAATATTGACTTATTTACCAGGTCAAACCAACCATTTAAATGTTTATCATATCAAAATAATTATTTCCACATTTATTCTATTATTATTTTACAGATTAGTTCATTTTTATGGCACTCCTATGACTCCATATAGGAACACCTGAGATCAGCAGAGAAAGAGAAGCTTGGTCGAGCTACATATTTACAAGCAGTAGGATCCTGATCCAGAGATAATGAGTGAGAGAAACTCACTTGCACTCGCAAAGTTGAGGAGACTCCCTCACCTGCAGCAGGCGGCGTCCTCCTGTCATACACACAATGACTGCTGTGGTAAACAGTGTTTACAGTGTGTCCAGTCTTTACAACAAACACCAACTTTACTGTCAGAGTAGCACCAGACATAGGTTATATTAAATGCATGTAAATTTCCTACTTTTTGGCCCCATTTTACAGCACCTCCCCTACACAGTACTCCCTAACACTGCTGTGTGTGTTTACAGTGTGTTCAGGCCAACCCCCTTTCATGTACCTGATCAACTCTTGGAGCTGCTCATCAGCTGCTGTCTCCGCTCGGATGCTGTTCATCTTTTGTAGCGAGTGGCTGTCCCTGCTGTGCTCTGTGTCGCTCTGTGGGCTCCTGGACGGCGTGTCTGCCGCAACCATAGTCTGACTCACTGGATGCACACACTGCTGGTATAAGTCCTGCCATTGGTCACTTGCTCCAAGTGGCATTGCGGTGTCTGCGTCTATGTCTACATCTCCAGGAAACAACAAAAAACAAACAAATGGCAAATTAGCACATGGGACTCTAAGAGTACAAACATAAGCAAGCTAGCAGCTGTTCCCAGTGATGTAGTCAGTTTAATGCCACTATTTTGCAGCAACACCATCGCTGCATCCTGGGCTCAACATGTTTGTGATTAGTTTAAAGAAATGCAAACAAGGCAGAGTGTTTTTTTTTTCCCTATAGCAGAATGTGTATGTTTGGGGCCACACCTCTCTCCAGCGCTGCATGCTAAGGAGAGAGGTCCAGTTGTGCGAGACTACCACCGCCTGGGTCTTCCCTGTTGCATGCTCAGCCTTCAGGTTGAACCTCATCAGCCACGTGAGAAGTCTCTGGCAGCAAATGAGCACAGGGTCTTCAGAGCGGAATGAATGGTTTGTGAGCTGTGATCACCATCATAACTGTTCGTATACTGCATGAATGAATGTCTCTGTGTGTCCTTCAGCTGTCCTCACTGATTAAAACATGCACATTCATTAATCACGTTGCACCTCAGGATGAAGTATGCGTCGAATTTTGCCATAACAGCATCATGCTGTGATTTGGCTTTACCTTCGCCAAAAGTGAAAGAGCTTAAGATGTTCTCCACTTCTTTCCCTCGTGCATAAATCAATGTGCTTACTTGAACTCTTTGTCCAGTTTTGTAGCCATTCTAAAGCAAGTGAACAGTTTTTACCAGTCTGGCCACTCCGCAGGTCTCTTGAAACAGAAACTCTCCAGTTGTTGAAACTTTACCATCCTCATCAGAAGTTCTCGTCATCCCACTTCTGACACTATGCAATAAACAGTATTTACTGTGTACAGGAATGACTATCAAGTGTTCAGACTTTGCAACAAATGCCAACTTTATTGTCCAAGTAGCTCCAGATACAAGTAACATTAAATGCACGTGAACTTCCTCTTTTTCTGCCCTGTTTTACAGCCCCTCTTCTACCTACTTTACAATAGTGACTGTCATAAAAACACGTCCTTTACAACTGCATGGACATAGTGAGGCAGAGGGAGATATCATTGAACGTCACTATTGTCATGAGACAAAACATGTGATAATATTAAACATTTTTATTGGAGTGTTAAGACGGGAAAAAGACTGACTAAAAACAGCTTGCACTGACTTTTAGGAACACCTTACTTGAAACTGTCAACGGGAGCGAGACTCAGCTCCAGTAAGACTCTCATGATTGTACTCTGACACAATTTGTTTGCAACAGTGAGACTGCATCCAAAGTTGTTAGGTCTAAGTCCAGCATTAGTTACATACATTAACTTGCATAACTAACATACATACATACATTTTAACCCAAATTATGAACTTTTCTTAAACCTGATAAAGTAGTTTTTGAAAATCTACCTGGACATTTTGTTGCCATGGGAGGGATACAGACAACTAAATGATCATGTCAGGGTGATGTTCAATGAGCAGGTCATTATTAACCTGTTGGCCTGCTCTTCAATGGAACTCACAATTTCTGGCACAAGAGACTCTGCATATAACAGGGAAAAGTGTTGATAAAGAATATTTGTCTCTCTGCAAAACTGCCTGGATCATAATTATTTTAACCTTAGTAGTCTCTAATCCACATAGCATGATGCCTGAACATAAGACTTTCACATGAGAATGGCTGTTCTGCTTGAGCTGAGACTTGAACTCAATTTCTGAGACTGAGGTCCGTCTTTTATCTCACTGAGCTAATTGGCAAGTGACAGTTGATGTGTGGCTTCACAAATTGACTAAGCCAAGGATCAGGGTGTCAGACAGTAGACATCCATGTCATGGAAAAGCAAATTTCAAAGTGAAAGTTCCAAAGCTGTATGTGTTGTAGCACATATGGTTGATGTGTTATGAATGATCAAAGTTTTGAAATTTAGAGGCTTGCTGTAGCGCCACCATCAGGACTATTGTCTTGTGTTTCCAGTTGAGGACATCTGGCAGGACCTTTGTGAAAAGTTTGGTCATTTTTCGCGCATGGGAAGTAGGATTTCCTTGGAAGAAGAAGAAGAAAGAAGAACATTGAGGATAACAATAGGGTCCTGGCAGCTTAGGCTGCCCAGCCCCTAATAATGCAACAGACTAATCAGAATTGAGTATTTAACAAAGTCATGCACAGACTCATCTTTTTCCATTATTCCAACATTATATAATTCGATTTTTTTTATGTCAAACAAAAGACCTATATATCTATTGAGCATCTCTGATCCAGAGCCAGATTGTTTTAAATGTTGCTCAACATCCCTCAGAGACCCTACTAATTGAAGTTAATTTGAACAGGAACATATTCAAAATGGATCACATGGATTTCTACAATACAATGGTACAGGTTTGGAGAAGAAATTTGCCCCATTTTATGCTACTTTTCTGAAGGCTGAATGGCAGACCTCAGGCCTGACCTCATGTGTAAAGAAGCCTCTACATTATTAAAGATATCTTGATGATATCTGGGTTGCATAGACTTACTCAAAAGACAGTGTCAACCCGTTTTAAACACTTCCAACAATCACAATATGCCGATTAAACTAAAGTTGAGCAGTCTTACTGCTGTGGGCTTTTTAGAAAGTGCCACAGATAAAGGTTCAGGTCTTAATAAACCAAGTTCATAGGCCAGATATTAAAGTGTTTTTTCTGGGAAACAAATACTGAATTGGGGCCAAAGTCAAACCTCTGGTGACCTCAAAAGCCAAAAGATCTTTGTACCAAACCTGGTTTCAAGGAAGCAGCTTTAGTGAAAACTCTGAGTTTGTTAACCCTGAGATGAGAAACACTCTGCGATCTTAACCTGGTAGGTTTCCTTCAACAAACCATAAGTAGTAGAAAGAAAGTAGTTCCTTCTGCAGTAGAATCTACTGTGAAACTGCTCACAACAAGGTCTGTGGATTTTCTTGAGTGACTGAGTCATGATTTTTGAAAAGAGACACTTTTAAAATGTATGTTTTTGATTCTTAGAGCACCACAAGCTGAGTACCATTTACTTCCATTGTACTGGAAAAGGGCAGACTTCTCTACAGCTGATATCTGCAAAACTCTACAACTCACACCAAAACTATCTAGATGAATAAATTGCACTACAGGCCAGGGGGAAAATATGTATTTTTGGTTTTGGGTGAGCTGTCCCTTTAACTCAGATTGACCATACTCAGAGTTGACTGAACCAACTCTAATCAGCTGTTTTGGAACTTAAAACCTAGAGTTCAGGGTTAGGCTTAGAGTTTGTTAAACCTGCTTTCTGGAGTAGACCCAAGAGTTACCATGTTAGAAAGATTAACATGTAGACATAGCTCCTTCAAACTTCAAGCTACATTTTTGTTTTAATCAGTTATTTTATCATGGATCATCTATAACAAAAATACACTCATAGCCATTGGAAAAGGAAGTGAGGGGTTTGGATTTAAAAGCAGCAGATCTTGCGATGACCAACAATGAACACGGCATCTTTAGACCACCCAGTGAGACCAGCCGGGCGGTCAACCAGACGCTTGTGTGACCACCCCAGGAGGACAAGAGGAGAGCAGGGATAACAGCCATGCTAACCCCGCTTGGACTCGAGGCTGCTCCTAGCTAATGTCTGATAAGGAAAATTAGACGGAAGAAATGGGAATGTCTTAGATTGTGCTTAGATTGTCTTAGATTTGTACTTAAACTTAGTCTTAATATCACAATGAAACCTGTTTTATTAAAAAATGTTTCATAAAGCACCTGTGATATTTAAAATTCAAATCATTGGACAATCATTGATTTCCCCTTATATAATGCTTGAACAGGGGTCAGCAACCTGCGGCTCAGGAGCTTCATGCCCCTCTCTAGTGGCTCCCTGCGGCTTTGCCAAAAAAAGTGAAGAATAATGTTAGTTTTATAATATTTTAATTCCTATTTATTATTGTTGTAGTCCTAAAGTGTCTCTTACATTCTCCTGTAAAAATATGCAGTCAATAACCCCCCCCCCCTCCTAAAAAAAAAAAAAAAAAAAAAAAAAAAAAAAAAAAAAAAA
>JAJHUR010137240.1:0-13129 GCA_027495735.1 Lutjanus campechanus | reverse complement strand
GAAAACTTACACAGTCGCTCTTGTAAAGACTGAAGTGAAATCAGTAAAATATTTTGTTGGACATTCATCTTCTGAGATCAAGACCACGTAAAGCAAATAAATGAAAGAACGTTAATGAATATAACCAAAATGTAACTAGAGGAGGCCACTCAGTGGAGGCAATCTGCCAGGCAACAGATGATGAAGCACCTCCTGCAATGCCACTCCAACTGCAAGATTTGTAAAGGTTTAAATAAAGTTTTTCTGTCTAGTATAATATAGTGTATTTTTTGTCGTATAGAAGATGCAAAGAACAGTGTGATGGTATTGCGCCCTGGGTTCATCTAACTTTACTTAAACTTAAGGAAACAATAAACAGGATGATGACGCCAAGCTTCTACATTTGAGCATGGTTATTTATTTAGAACGTTTTGTTGTTTAATACATTACAAGCAATCAGGCTATTATATAGTAGATATATAGAAGAAGAGAAACACACAACTGTGGAAATTCTATATAATTTACACCTATAAACGACCTATAAACTAATTTGATCTGTTTATAGGTCGGAGCCTGCATATCTCAGTGGAAGTTGTGCCTATTCAGAGGGTTAATGTTTTGGCACAGAGCTGAAGCTCACCACCACTAACTGAATTTGACTCCAAAATTTAATTTCTCACATCTGTAACAAACCAAATTTCATGAAAATTGGTTCAGAATTAAGCGAGTTACAGTCAATTTTGTAGTGAAGTCTTCATCTCTAAATAAATATTGTATTTGTTTACTAGAGGACCTTGAATGCTCAAATATGGCAACTACACAGCCGCTATCTATCTATCTATCTATCTATCTATCTATCTATCTATCTATCTATCTATCTATCTATCTATCTATCTATCTATCTATCTATCTATCTCGTATTGTATCAGGTATGGAATTAATCTGCAGATACTCTGGTTTAAGATGAGGCAAAACCTTTCGATATATATATATGTTTTTTAGCCTCAACAAAGGCCAAAATGTGGAATGCAACAAATAGTAGGTAAGCCTTGTTTTTAGCCTGGCGGTTGCTGATCACTTGCAGCCCCTATCAGCCCGTTAAGGGGAGTGAGGAGGCTGCAGTCGCTATAAAAAAAGAGCAGTCAATCAAAAAGGTGTTTTGAGTCACCACAAGAGGTCCTTGAACATCTTAGAAGTGCACAAAAAATATTAAGACTGATGGGTCCAGTAGTGTGAGAGATCAGCTCATCACAGATTGATGCAACAGTGTGTAAGGATTTCTCCTTTAAGATAAAAAACTTCTCCCATAATGTGCCGTGTTGAAAGACTTGCTAAGGGGCAGCTGAAAATTTGATAAAAGCTCGCCATAAAAGTCGGGAACACACCATATCAGTTCTGCAGACATAACAACCTCTACTGGATGGCAGCAAGCACATGAGAATAACAATAATAAAATTTGTTTTAGAAGCACGTTCTCCCGTCTTATCGGGTCAGCTTGTGTATGTTTCCAACTTTATTTCATCTTGGAGGGTTCGCAAAGTTTTCACGCACTTTTTTTGTGAGGTTGATCTGATAATTCTCGGCTCTGTACATATGACTCACACGCTGAGGTAAAGTAATTTCTCCTTCCAGGCGGTGCGGCTGTGATCCGAATAAAGAAAGCTGCGTCAGTTTGAATTTGTTTGATTGTCTTTCAGAAACTGCTTTTGGAGACATTAACTTTCGCCCTGTTGCCGCGTGAAATGCAAGAGAAAGGAACTCTCTTCTTCCTGTTGTTTGTGATTTAAAAGAGCCAGCGCTGCCCCAAATTGGCTCTTCACGCTCCTGCGGGACTTGATCCAGTATCTGTGTGCTTCCTCCTGGGGGGGTGGGAGGGGGGTGGAGCAGTGTGGCAGTGTTCTCCCTTATGTGCCGAATCGCACAGGGACATCTCCATTCTCACTAAGAACCTGCTGGCTAATCTGCATAACAGCAGCGTTTTCTGATTCATTGTGACTCAATCTTGATTTTAATTGAAACGGAAAAGTGCATCACCCACCAAGTGTCCCAGCTCCCCTGCGAAGAGGGGATAATCAAAGCCAATTGGACATCCGGATCTCTGCCACATCAATTATTGGTTGTTTGTAGTGGGGGGTGAGGGCCTCGTCTCTGCCGGGGCCGGGAGAAATGGCCGGTGTGACCCACATGACAGAGCAGGCCCTTGTGTTTTTGAGAGATAAGCCTCAGAGCCATATGTGTTGACAGGACTAGTGCAGGTTGGTTGTGGGGTGGGGGGGTGGGGGTTTGGTAATGTATGCACACACAGGTCTCCCCTGAGACGTCTTGCTCTGGCAGTACTGCTGTCTCCTCAGCACAAGACCTGAGCTACAGTGTTTGCTTGTAGTTGTCAACTGGTGAGGAGAGATGCAGTCAGAGGAAGAGAAGAGAAGTCTCTGAAACAAAGAAAAATGATCTGTCAGGAGACGAAAAGGAAATATATTTAGCTGTTATTGAGGATAATTGGGATCTATTAGCAAAGTATGACAGAATTGTCCCATTAAAAGACGTTTCTTGACATTTTTTAGGATTCTGAATTAAATCAAATGACAACAAATAAATGCACAATTCTAACCACTGGGTCCTGTTTTTGGTTTAAAATGTAATTTAGGTATTTTTCAACTTAGCCTATTGTTTCTCTGTCAAAATTGTCAGTCAAAATTTCAACGTTTGTTGACATGAAACAAAAATCAGAGTGCAATTTGCTTCCACATTTTTTTTAATGACTTTCCCACAAAAACAAACGGCTAGGGAGGGACGATGGCGCTACATGAGCATTAATGCAACGGGGACATTGATGCTGACACAGACGGAGATTTGACAACAGCGAATATGTTACAAAGGTGGTTTTATGGCCAGGTTTGGCTCCTGACACCCTGAGATTGAGTCGGCTAACTCAGCATTAGCTAACTGAGCAAGCAACAGTCACTAGCTAGCTACATTAGAAACAAGTGAAGCTATCAGGAAAACATCGGGGAGTAAATGACCTCGGTACTGTATTCCTCAGAGGTTGTGATAACTGGGAGCCTGCTGAGCCCGGTTCTGTTGCCTGCATGGCAGCTAAATTAGCAGAAAGTCTGACTGAAGAGTTGAAGCTGCACAGCTGGAGGACACCAGAGGGAAAACCAGAAAACCAGAACGCAGTGTGGATTACATTAAGCACAGTGGACCTTGAGACGGTCACCCAGCCAGACCAGCTGGACCACAATCAGCCAGGAGAAGAGATAAACTAACTGAGCTTAGACCTAAAAGAACGAGCCAGAGGGAGAGATGTGTCAGTGTGGTTCCACTTCGATTCTGCATCAGCCCACATCCTCCTCCTCATAACAAATCCCAATTTAACCCCTGGGAATAAACCATGAGTTTGGCAAATGCATTTTGGCTGGAGGTAACATGGCTGCAGGTAGTAAGCTAGTTAGTTTGACATGCTAAAGTGTGTGGCTTAAACAAAGTTTATCCATTCCTCACATTTTTCCTCTTGTGTTTTAGGTTTTTAAAAGTTGACAAAAAAGATGCCTCCATTCAATCAGTGTTTGTAGAGCTCCATGAACGCTGCTTCAACATGCAGAGAAATGCACAGATTAACAGGCTTGCGGCACCTAGTTACAGCTGCTAAGATATGTGGACTTTCTTTAATGGCACAGTTGCCCAGAGGGATTATGTTGCAGCTCAGTTTTGCTTTTGTCACCTGCAGGTTGGTCTCACTCAGTACTGGACCAGTATTAAAAATTGTTGTCCCCCATTAGTCACTTCGACACATAAACATAGGAAAATAGGGTCCTGGTGGGAAAAAAGTTACCCTTTAATGTCAGCAGCATTTGCCAGTTTTTTGTGGACTTTTATTTTATTTTATTTTATTTATTTTTTTTTTGCCATTATTGTTGAATTGTTTTTCGTATTGTCGAGTCTATGTTTGTATGTTGAGTCCATGTATTTTTACATGTTTGGCCCCCTCGAAAACGAGATGATACATCTCAAGGGGTTTATCCAATTAAATAAATTTCAATAAAATAAGACGTCGGACACAAGTTGTATGTCAAAAACTGTTGGACTGAATGAACAAATAGGAACAGAAATCAAACTAACCAACAGTGATATTTGACAGTTCAAAATATGAACCAATAATTTATTTCAGTGTCCATTTCACTTTGTCTCATGCATTCAGTACCAACTATAATGGTAATTTAGTCTATAAAATGTCGGAAAATGGTGAAAAATGTCTGTCAGTGTTTCCCAAAGCATGTGACCGTATCCTCAAACGTCTCTTTTTGCCCACAACCCAAAGATATTCAGTTTACTGTCGTAAAGGGCTAAATAAAGGAGAAAATATTCACATTTATGACGCTGATTATTTGATTATCAAAATTAATTTAGCAATTTATTTATAATCCATTAATCTTTGCAGCTCTACTTGCTTTTGTTTTTTTTTAATTAATCTCCCATGAAATAAACTCTAATAAAGTCAGATTAGCCTATGCAATACCTGAGCAACTGCAACGTGTTGCAAGTCCATATACTGATTAATCAAAAGCTATCAAATGTTATGAAACGTGTGTCTTCTTTCAGATTTATTTGACCGTCACTATACGTTTCATAACTAAAGTTTATATAGCATAATAAACTTTGTTTGCTGAGCACTTTTAGATGAATAAAAGTTAATAAAAAAGGTGTGAAAGGTCATACCTCCAAGGAGGAAATGAGTTTTTAAAATATCTGCTGAATCAACCATCCTGTAGTAAGCTCTGCCAGCGAGTGGGGCCACGATTACAAAATACGTCACCTCTCAAAGCCACAGGAAGGTGGAGCGCTGAGGGTGGTGCAGCACCCCTGCCTCAACGTGCCTGAAGAAGGCTACATTTACGTCACACCCCCAACTCACCCACAACAGCTTTTATTTTTTAATTACAGTATCCAGAGCAACACAAGCTTTCAGATAGTTTCTTATCACCCCCTAGTATTTTGTCTGTGTTGATCTGTTGTAGCAGGAAGACAGTTTTAATGTTACAGGCTATAAAATAAAGAAATAATCTCTTTCTGGTCCTTATCTGGTTTTCCCCCCTTTATATGTGATCGACCTTAAAATAATACTGGAAAATATTACGTTGTTGATTTGTAAATAATTTCCAGTAACATAGCTCTGACTTGTAATGTCGAATTGCTTTATTTAGGTGCGAGCAGTCTGCTGTCATGACATACTAAAATGTTCATTTAGTCGACAGTGTGCAGTTCACACTGATTCTGAACACAGCCAATATTTGACCACACCTCAACTCTACCTGTTACTGTGACCTCAGTAAGGTCAGATGTGCTTCAAGCCATCGAGGTTAGTGAAACTTCTTGCCATACAGGATTTACTGTGAACTTATAAAAAGTTCAGTAATGTACTTGCTATGTGGTGCAAAATTTTAATTCTCAAAACTCGAAAGCAAAACTGAAAATCAGAGTAACGAATCTAAAACTGAAGCATTTTTCTTTCCAAGCCTGCATATTTTTCTCTTTGGCCCAGTGAGAGCACCTAACCAGTAAAAACCCGATGATGCCAGAAAAAGAAATCACAGCGCAGTTGTCAGGTGCAAGAAAAGAATGATTTAATATTCCCCGCTCAACATACCAATTTGCAGTCAGAATGCTCACATCTTTTTGGTCTTTTCCTGAGAAATATAAGTGCAAGACTTGCAGCACCAAATCAAATCCTACATGTGTCTACAGCAGATCACTGGTCCCTATACGACAGAGCAGGGGTGGGAGATTATTTTCGATTGGAGGGGGACCACATGAGAAATTTATCAATCCATGTCAGGTTTAATATCCTACAGTCAGGGTCAATCTTTTGCTTTTTACCACTAATCCTCAACACTCAGCCACTGTGCAACACCATAGCTACGCACAAAACAACATAATGACGTAGCCTGCTGTGCTGGCACAAGATGTCAGTGTTGGATTGTGATTGCTTGTTGACACGGACGCGGTAGAACTCCTAATAATGAGCACACGTTTTGAGCGGAACCATTGTAATCAAGGCTGTCACCAACAGAGGGCGCTGCACAACGCACAACAACCTGTAGAATACGACTCGCCTGCTGTGGTTCTTCAGAAAACAGGTTCTGAACCTTTTCATTTAATGCTCAGAACGGTTAAAAATTGAGTTCTCGTACCAGAACAGTGCTGATTCAGTGTTCCATGTTTTGGTGGAAAACATTCTCAATGAAACCCGTGGAATATAAAAAGGTTCTTGGTAAGACCCCCTGGGTGGGTTCTTGTTAGCACCCTTAGAAGATGGAGGTGGAAAACGGGATCTCCTATGGGGACAAAGAACCCAATCTAGTTCCATTTCGCACCTTTATTTCTTAAGTCCAGTTCAGACCAAGGATTTGCGGCAAGACTATTTGAAACTTGCAATTATTTTCAACGTTCTGAAAACCTGCCAGTTTACACGAATGCGTCAGGATGAGACGGTGTATCATCTCCATGGCAACAGCTCTCTGTACTTCAGCTCTGACTGTTCAGCTGTTTGGCTGTTCAAGCTTTTTTTTTTCTTTTTTTTTGTAGCTGGAAATAATTTGTAGCATCTGGAAATAAATGAGCACAGTGGTTGTGAGTTACTGCTACAGTTGCATTTCCAGTATTGATTAAACAGCGAGAATATAAAAGGCGTGTATGGGGTGTGAGTGTGGCTGAGCGGAGGGAGAGACGGAAAGAGACTCAAGTCATGTCTAGAAGGTCTGCAAAAGACCTCACGAGAGTGATCATTTTAACCCAAATCATGATCTCTCTCAAACCCTAACCAAGTGTTCTCTGTCGCTGAACTTACCCAGATTTTAACCACTGCATAGCTGAACAACAAACGTACAAATTTTGTGAGAGTTGCTGGTGAATTGGAAAAAATGTGATGTTACTGTCTGATTGTTTCACAGAGGTTATGTTCTCAGCCCAGATAAACACCTCCCAGACTTACTGCACAACACTTGATTCTGTCTGAATATGGCCTAAAGCCTTGTGTCATGGCTGTTCTTCAGACAAACTGGTTAGGTGCTCCTCTCTTTTCTCTGTCTAAAACCCCGCCCATACTGACAGTTTACTGACTTTTCTACGAGCTGATTGGCTGTTGAAACAGGAGACGTTCTAAAACCAGGCGATTTGACGAGAATGAGACAAGCCAGTTCACACTGCTGCAGAGGTCTAAAACGATTTCATCTCGTTGTGAATCTTTGGTCTGAAATGGGCTTAAAGGGATATTTCACCCGCCAAAAAACGAAAATTCAGTCGTTACCTACTCACTTTCATGCCGATTGAAGGTCGGCGCTGGAGTTTCACAGGAAAACGGTGTTGTAGAATCTCCCAAACAATTGAGGCGAATGGTGACAAGTTTTCAAAAGCAACCGAAAAAAAAAACATAAAATGCTTCTGTATTGCCCGTCTGGTGTAATCCAAGTCTCCTAAAGCCCCAATATGCCAAGTTGACTTGAAAGACATCATTTACACCATGTTTTCAGCCTAAATCTTCACTGTAGATCCTTAACTTGGAGCCATGTTCATTAGGAGACTTGTTTTTTACGTTTCAATGGCTGAGTAGATAATGACGGGATTTTCCTATTTGGATAAACTATCCCTTTAAGAGTATACTTAGCCAACAGTTTAAGCAAAAGCATGTACAGTAAATGCTTTTGTTATCTGACCAATTGGATAATCTCCCTAAAAACCCAGCGTATTCCTTTAAGGGGCAGAAGAGAAGGAAGTGAGTGTCGGGCCATCTGTTGCCCCTCCCACACCAAAAGCCATTTCCAGGCCTTTTCAAAACAGAGGGCTGCGTCAGTCCGCTTGGAAACGTCCCCTGAGCCTCATAATGCTTCGGGTTCAATGTAAAGAGTGATTTCAGCGCTGCCGTGCCCTGCACAATAGAATCCTATTAGGAGTCTATCTGCAAGCTGTCATGCAGTAGTAATGACTCACGGTAGTGTCCCATGTTTTCCTGTGACTAACCCATCACTAACAAAGCGGGCCAGATCGTCAGCCTGTTCACATTATGGGTTATTATTATTACTGGTGCTGTCTCTCAACAGGAGCCCCTGAATGTTTTAAGTTAGCAGCAGTTCTGCTCCATGAGATACAAACTCTGCCCCCGCCCTCCTTTCATCCCACTAAGCACATTATGTAATGATAATGCCAGCTATTACACAGATCCATTTGGCGTCTGGGGCTGTCATCAGTGGGGAGCAATTTTGTTGGCTTTAGTTTGTCACACTTTGCATGCATGGATTGAGGGAGCGTGTTTAAATACTGCTGCTGTTATACTTGAAAGCTTCAGTTTTTAAAATGCAAAATCCACCTGCTTCTTTTTTTTGTTTAATCACATGAGAAGAGGAGTGTTTCATGCCCTCTTTACTGAGAAACACTCGCTCCATTTGACTGAATTAAATCCTGGTGTCTGATCACTTCGCCACTGCGCAACAAGTGATGAATCAAAACTTAACTGACTTCACCGCAACTGCATCGAGTGGGCACTCTGTCCACAGAGAGCTGAGTTCACCAGTGTTGGATTTTTAGCCTCTCGCCTCTTTGGTGTAAAGGATGAGCCTGCTCTGTGCAGTTTAATGAGGCCACATTAAAGGAGATCTGGTTTTGAAAGTTCAAAGCTTTCAGATTGTCAGTTCTCACAGCTATTTGCAGTTTAAGAGCAAAGTCGATGATCGTATGTACATGTAGATTTAATAAGAACCGTTTGTAGTAGATCAGCTGTAGTTCTACCCGCTTGAGACAAAATGCAAACAAATTTAGGAAGAAAGCTGAACAACATTTATAGGAACTGGTGGAGACCAAACTAGGGCTTGAAGGAGCGTGAATATTGGACTTCCATTTATCAGGTGAAAAACAAAAACAACTCATGATGCTATCTGTAAAAAGTCTTGACAGAAAGTCTTTGGCGCTTAGACTCTATAAGGAGATTTTTAGTCGAGGGGTGTTTGCTCTGAGCAGTGACAGAGATGAATCCCTCCCATGGAGTCCAGACACTGGTGGTGGTGGTGATTGAGGACTTTGGTGAGATCAGGAGGTTGACGAGGAGGTGGAGGGGGCGTGGGTAACGGCAGCATGAAGGAACTGAAGGCGGAGAGAGAAAAAAGATCATATTTAAAAAGACTGCAGAGAGATGATCATCTAACAATGAAGGCGTGTGGCCGTGCCACTGGACAGATGTGATCGACTGATGAAAACAACACAACACAATAGACAGCCCCAGATGATGACAGCAAGGTGAGCATGCGTGAGAGGAGTGAAAGGCGTAATGAAAGAGAAATAAACAAAACATGCAAAAGGAAGCTTTGCTATAGCTTCATGTGTAAATAGCCAATTATTTGCTAACATTGTTGGCCAAAATTGATTAATGGAAAAATCTTTGTTTTGTGAACAAATAAACATCTACTGTAATTTTAGTTTCCCTGTTAACAAATAAACATCTACTGTAATTTTAGTTTCCCTGTTAAAACACTTATTCTGAAAAAAGATAAAAGAAATGACTCTACTCATGAAGCAATAAATAATAGTGACCTATAAATAATAAATAAATAAATAAATAAATAATAAAAAAGGTTCCAGAGCTGCCATGACAAAATTTATGTGACTCATCAGTTTTAGTTTTAGTGACTTATTGAAGAAGTGTTTTTAATCTGTCTAGTGCTGGTGGGGAGAAAACTGAAGATCCTCTATAAAGAACAGTTCTCATCATAGATTTTGTTCATGGACTCGGTACTACCAGAGGACCAGTATTGACTTGACATGACAAAAAAATACCAAATACTAGTTTATCACCAAAGAACTGAGGTGTATTTTTGAAGATCACAGTGTGCCTGAATAACAAAAAGACTAGATTTTAGTTTAGCCTCCACAGTTAGCCAGGATAGTCAATTATGCATCTCACACACGCTGACATGGAAAGAACAACAATGAACTAATCTGGCCTGTTCTGAGCAATATGAATTTTTCAAGGTGTTTTTGAGCAGCACTTGACCAGATTGCTGGGCGGCGCTCCAGGTGTGACGGAACGAGTGACCTAACCTGCTCCGCTGCTGCTGTTTTTGTGATCTTTTTTTGAACCTGATTCACCTTCGACTCATTTTCATTGGTCAAAATGATACCGTTTCCCCTCAAGTCAGCAGTCAACATGGACGACAAGAGACCAATTTATTACGAGGATGAGAAGCAGCACATCTTATTTTTATAGGGATCACATTAAAAAAGGTCAAGGTTTGGAAGGAAAAGAGCTACTGGGAGTCACACATGTCCCACCTATAAAGAAACAAGTCTTAAGTGAAAATTTCATCGGTCAGTCAGTAACTAAAACATTAAACTTACTAATCTGCAGAAGGAGAAATCACAAGCAGCTTAGCAATAACATAGATACTATACCTGGGCTATTTTTCACGCTTCATCTGCTCGAGTTTGTTCGCACACTGAATGTTAGGAGGCTGTGGCAATCGTTGAGTGATACTAACTTTCAATCTTTCAGTGTTCTCGTTGGTGTTGGTAAGGTGCCACTTTTGGAATCATGGATATCTTTAACTGTTTCTAGAAAACAAGTGTTCACCCTGTTGAGACTTTTTGCATAAAACTGAATACAAACTGATGTCTAGTAGCCATTAGAGGAACTGCTGTGACGGCTTCGCTGTGGCAACATTTAGCTATACTGGTTGTTATATGACATAAACTCAAATTATACTTTCTGAGTCCATGTAGCTGCAAAGGTCTTAACTCTATTTAACTCTACTTAATTCTTCTTGTGTATCCTGGAGGGTCTCCTGTCTGGAAAGCAGTGCTGAAGAACTCAACCTCAAACCTTTTCCTCCTCATTTTGAAAAACACTGTATATTTGTATTTAATAAGTGACCTAATCAGATCTGATCTTATCGTTTGATCTTTAAAAGAGAGATATGTAATATAATAACCATACTTAATCATACAATGACCATGATATGTCATCAGAGAAATCTAAAATACCGGCTTCTGCAACAACAATACTACAGCCGGTATGTTCCGGGCCTCAACAACAGTTTTTGTTTGCCCGTTTCATGTTAATTAGACTTCAAATTAATGCAGAATGTTTGCCGAATGAGTAAGTTTCTGTTTATGAGTTGTAAAAAACTCATCAATAATCTTGAAGAAGGACTAAATGTTTATAACCGTTAAATTGAGCAATATGTTAATGGGGTTTGGCAGGCAGTCACTAACTAATTTGAAACTCCAGGGTGTGTATTTTCAGAGCAGTGGGCTTTTGTTTTGGCAGTCAGTTATAAACAGCTGATCAACTTATGAATATTATATTCCATCTCTGCACTATTCTGCCAGTAATCTCCCTAAATCTTACTCGCTGGACCTGTAATAGACAGTTTATGGCTCCGATTCACTATTTGGGCGGCAGTGCTCATTTCTGAGTGCTAGGGAGTTATGTAGTCCTCTTTCAGTAATATCTAAAAATTAAAATTGTGTGTGCTTCCTTGGATGTGTCTGTTATATATAAACAAACTTCTTCTTGTGTTGTGATTTTCTCAATGGACCAAAGCGCGAGCTCAGCTTCGATCACGAGAGCTCTTTGTAAGTCAGAGCCGCATGTTTTTCTTACTTGGCCAGAGAATCTTCCTCTCCTCCCTCCGTGCTGAGCACATGCTCGTTCAAAGCTCCTGCATCCCACCTCAGCTGGATCGATAAGAGGTCTCTGCCCCGCTTCTTTGGGCTCTTGGAAGCCACATCTCAGTATTTCAGTCTCTCAGTTGCAGCTCCCGCAGGAGGGAGAACTCAATGAGTAGTACAACACGGCTCTACTGCAGACAGACCACAGACCACAGTGTCTGGCCTCACAGTGGAGAGCGGCTGAGCTCACCTGGACTAATACCAACCAGGCAGGCAGGCAGGCAGGAGGATTTCCTCGTGTAGGTGTATTGTGTGTTTCCTTTATTGTCTGCTAAAGTGGATTTGATTTCCTCGGGGTGGGGGTTGTCTGTCTTGCCAGATGGTCTCCAGACAACTGCAGGCTTAAAGATTATGTATGTAATCTCTAATCACACAGCACTAAAGCAACAGAGAAATTACATCTATCGTCATGGCAATGTGATATATTATCAGTCTGAACAGGATGAAGAAAGGAAAGACCTTGGGATCATTAAATCATCATCAGAAAGGTTTAATCCTTCAGGAGTATGAACGTGCTACACTGTAGTGTGTCTTTCAATGACTGACCTGATAAAACTGCTGCTGCTGTGTCACTAATTGATGGAGTTATAAGTTTACCATCTTGCAGGATTAATGCTGCAGTTTATATTTCAGATGGATTTTTCATGTTTTGGTATTGATTGCACCTGATTTCTCAGAGACCTAAAACTGATGGCCATAACATGACTCTATCCCAGGGGGTTTGCAACCTGTAGCTCTCAAACCACACGTGGCTCTTTTGCCTCTCTCCAGTGGCATTACATTCACATTTCCATATATCATTGTTGTAGGTCTAAAGTGATTCTTACACTCTCCAATTGTAAACGAGTAAATCAAAAAAATGTCTGCTTAGGCGAGCTTCCTGGAGTTGCAATGCATTTTTTGAGTTGCTCTTTGGATATCACCTTGTAAAGCAGCTGGATTCGCAAGATCATGTGAGAATCCATCTTGCCAGGTTCCAACCTATCTCTGCAGTGCGAGCCAGTCACTGTCCTCGGAGGCACGACTGGCAGCTACAAGCGTGGTTTTAGGTGTACCGGTAGCGAGAAGCGTCCATGGAAATGACTCGTCTGGAACAAGCAATGGCGGCAAAAATGGCTGTTTTGAGAGTAAAGGTTGTAGACCCCTGCTCTACTGCATAAGACCTGGAAATTCATATTTCATGTGTTCTATTTGAATCCTAATTTTAAAAAGAACATCCTGGACTTTCTATTGATGTAGCACACATGGGGGTGTGGCCAAAAAACCATAACCTCTGATGACATTTTTTGTGATGGTAAAAGAGTTACGTGAATAAATTCATTTAGATGTATTGCTCTGGTCTTTACAAGGGTGTTAATTTTTATTTTATGAGTCTTAACTATATTAAAGTAGGATTTTAGAAGTCTAAGTTTATTTTCAGCATTTCAAAATACAC
>JAJHUR010137239.1:16230-27741 GCA_027495735.1 Lutjanus campechanus | reverse complement strand
TTAATACTTGTTTGTACTTGATTGCACAAGTACAGTTGTTTGTACTTATTTGTGCTAGACAGTGCCAGTCTGTTGTTGGCGTAATAAAGACCCTAAAGAACACTCCTCCTTTGTCTGTTCTCCCTCCATCTGATGCATCTCAGGCAATTATAGAGTAATTAAGAAAAAAAATGTAACTAGTAATATAACTAGTTACTTTCTCTTTTTGAGTAACTAGCCCCAACACTGGTTAAGACACAGTTTTTAGCTTTTTTTTAACTGACATTTTTAGCGATCGTTGCTCAAACAGGTGAAATATATGTCAACCTCTGCAACTGCGTATGCGGCTCAGTTATGCATTTTATATTATATATTATATATAATTTTATGGCACTGAGGAATAAACAAATTATAGCAGGCTCTTTGGCTGCAAACACACACAAGGTTGATCTTTTCATGGGATTTGTTGACAGTATGAAAAATATAAAATATTGCCAGCTTCATCTTTTAAATGTGTGCGTGTATGTGTGTGTATGTTTGTGTACGTGTGTGTGTGGGAGAGAGAGACACTTTTTGACATTTTTCCTTGCCATACTCAGATCTGGTCCAGACTCTTCAACCTAATTTGAGTCTTCATGCCAAAATAACATCCTGTAAACATGACTTCAAACATCGCAAGGAGAAGAATAAGTCACATGCAAATAACGGAGGGCCAAAATAAAAGGAACAAACAATAGAGAAGAAAGCACAGAAGAACAAAGACATGGAAAGTTATTCTAATGAGCACATGAAATTATGAATTCAAACTACTACCTATTTATTCACTAGCACTGGACCAATACATCAGAGGGTCGGAGTTAATGGCTAATAATATTAATATATAGCGGTGTTGGTTATATGTTGGCTGATATGCAATAAATTTACAGTAATAATGCAGTAAAAGGTGATTTAACAGCAACAGCGTCATCACCAGTTTGTTCACATTTCATTGTTTACAACACTCTGCAGTTACGTGTCATTATTCGTATCGGTCACACTTTATTTTACAGTAGATGAATAAGACATAACAGGCTGTGTGTTGTGTTTAATTAGACAAAAAACTAGAAATAATATGTTCTTTATTACTCCTAACACCTAACGGTACACTAGTAAGACCTAACAAGCCATTCTTTGTGTCAAATGAGATGAATACTAGAAATCATTTATAAATTAAATAATACATTTATTAGACTTTATTAGAGGGTAATTAGAGACACATAACAATCTAACTATACTGTAAAGGATTATTGGGGAGTTTTTCATTACTCTTTTGAGGGTTTACAGGACACGGGGTGTTGCACACTGTACAGGTTGTAAAGTCCCCTGAGGCAAATTGTGATTTTGGGCTGTACAAATAAAACTTGACTTGACTACTGCAAGCTAAAGTGTGTTATTTCTAATTCGGGAGACATTGCAGTAGAACTGTACTGTAAACTAAAGTGTATTAATCCCCACTTTTAGACCCTCATTAGACTTTATCAGAGAGTAATTAGGCAAACATTACAACATAACTGCATTGTAAACTAAAATGTATTATTTCCCACTGTTAGACCCTTATTAGACTTTCTTAATTCTTAATTAGAGACACATTACAACAGAACTGTACTGTAAACTAAAGTGAAATCACATATGCTGCTACTGGAGACGCACCTTCTTTGGCTGGGCCCATACAGTTGAGTAGAAAGACCCTAATACAGTCTAATAAGAGTCTAACAGTGGAAAATAAAACACTTTAGTTTACAGTACAGTTCTTTTTGTCCCAGTTTACATTCTAATAAAGTCTAATAAGGGTCTGATAACATATCTTTTCTAATCTTCATCTGATTTGATACAAAGTTATGGTTTGTTCTGTCTCATTAGTGTACCATTGGGTTAGTGGTATTGAATTAGGGTATAGTTGTGTTTGCAATCTAAAAAGAAACATGATTTCTAGTTTTTGTCTAATTCAGTACAAAATACGGCTTGTCACGTCGTATTAGTGCACTGTAAAATAAAGTGCAACTTCACTCTTTTCTATTTTATTTTACTACCAAATGTTGTTGTCCACATCAGCCCCCCAAAACCTCCCCAATCCGCTGGGATCTACTGTAAAAACGACGACAAAGGCAGCTTCCAAAGGTCCATCAAGCTTAGTATACAGGGCTCCAAATAATGATGAAGCACATTGTAATTACCATGAGTATAATTTACTGCACATGTAGCCTTGTTTGGCTTTATAGGGGCTGATTCAATAAGGGCAACGTAGACGATGTGTCAGTCTTGTCACTTGAACTGCCTCCACATGTTTCTGCTATGTGAATTTACTGTGTTTTAATGTGTTTCTAGCATGTTAGAGGAACAACACTTGAGCTGCGAGTGAAAGGAAGATACTGGCTGTTGTACAGAGCACACAAACACACACACACGAACACACACGCACACTTAACAGTTATACGCACACATGTATGCGGCCTGTAGATATTAACACCGTGATATGTTACACGTATCTTAATCCAGCCTGGCCTCTAATGCAATGTGGAGAAATGTAACTACTGTATGAAGCACAGCGATAAATCACAAGTTCCAAAAACTGTTGTAGAGCAAAGTGTGTGTGTGTGTGAGGGTCCTTGTTACAAATGGATGTAAGTATTTTAGCTTCATGCAACAATTTTTGAGCCATATTTCAATCCTATGTGATATCACCGCAGCTCATTTTTTTGTCTGTGTATTAACATTTGTGCAACGATTTATTAACGTCTTAACTTTCCGTTTGCATATAGAATGTGAAGTAGTGCTCGCCATATAAGATAACGTATAAGGAGTTAAATGTAGAGAGTGTATAAGCTAATTTGCAGCGTATCTAGTTAAGCAATAAGTCTGTAGTATCTCCCTTTATATGGCACTGGCCTGTATATGCTTTGTACATATGAACATACACGGATGAGATCTACTGTACGTACATGCTATTGTACATAGGAGAATTATGCATTTGAGATCAGAACAGCCATTGTTATTTTTCAGAGGACATGAAATTGTTTTTTGTACATGAGTGAATGATTAAATTGAAAAAGAAAAACACCTTTAAAAGATAAGTTTGAAAGATGTGTTTTTTTCCTCGTAGGATTGGGAAATTTATCAAAATGATATCGTTATCATGCGATGAGACTAGATATCCTTAAATTGTGATATTTGCATTACAGCAAAGTGATGTAACTGACCTGTCCAGTCACACACTTTTTGCTGTCTTTCTCTTTTCCTGTAAAAACTACATTTATGCTGCATTCATGTGCTCCTCCGATGGTCCCATTTCCTGAGTTAGGAAACAACATGGACGCTACATTAGTACATTCCCTCAAATCACTCAAATGTTGCTTTGCCTGATTTTTTATTGGGGTTAACGCTAATAAATAACTTTTCTAACTAATCCATAGGGGCGTCACAATTTAAATATTAATTCAAAAATCGATCGAACTGAGCTGTTAACTTCAGTAATCGAAATCAAAGGCAGGACTTGCGATTCTCCCAATTGACTGGTGAAATAGGTTAGCCTTTTGTTTTTACATTTTAAATCAATTACTTAATTCAACCACATGGCCTTGTGGTATAGTATGGTAGTTATATCACACTTGTTACCACATGGTCTTAGACAAGATATAAGAAAAATTTGAAAATGTAAATGACAGTTGTCAGGTCTTAAAACCAACGATCTGTCAGTCATTACAAATAAAAACTCTATAGTCTAATAATGACATAACCTTCAATGCAAAAAAAGCCAAATGTTTAAATTGAAAATTGATTTGATTCAAATAGGGCTGCAACTAACAATTATTTCTATAGTCAGTTATTTTCTTGATTAATCGATTAATAGTTGTTTGCCTACAAAATGTCAGAAAATGGTGAAAAATGTTGAGCAGTGTTTCCCGGAGCCCGAGATGACGTCCTCACATGTCTTGTTTTGCCCACAATCCAAAAATATTCAGTTTAATGTCAAAAAGGAGTAAAGAAACCAGAAAATACTCAAATTTAAGACACTTTTTCTTAAAAAATTACTTGGAAACAATCAATTATCTAAATAGTTGGTGATTAATTTAATAATTGATTAATTATCAATTAAAGGTTGCAGCTCTAGATTTGAATGGCTTTGTGACCTTAACATCTAAAGTTAAAACTGAATGGTGGACGTGGAGAATCATGACACTCCTGCTAATCTTGTTCACTCTGTGTGGGCAGCAACTATTAGTTACAACCTAATGTCATGTTACAAACTACAAGTGACCAAAACATTGATGTGCAATAAATGCAACATTCACTCTTGTTCGCCATGTTTCTGCGTTTATGTCAACATCTCAGCAAGTCGTGTAACAAAATTTTCACCAACTTACCACCTCTGAGTTGTTCTGACTCGAGCAGGTATTCATGTGAATTTTCCATGTCAGGAACAAATTTTTCAGATTATTCCAACATCACATGTATGCAGGAAGTCACACCTCAAGTTAGCTAATGTTAGCAAAACACTAGATAACTAGCTAGCTAATGATTAATGTAGATCATCTGTGATGTGACGTTAGCCAGCTAGTTAGCTGGCATTTTGCTCACATTAGCAAACTTAACATGTGAATGTGACTTTTACAGGTCCCACACCAACATCTTTTAAATGTCTTTAAAAATTTGGTTTTAGACAAACCTAGCACAGTTGTTTTCAAACTGGGGACCAGAGATCAACAGGGGTCCTAAGGTGGGATTTAGGGGGTCCCCAGCAAGAGGTGGAATAGAATATTTAAACTTTTTCACATTTTTTTAAAAGTTCGAAGAACAAGGGAAGAAATAGGGTTGATCATTATGTTACAGTTTGATCATTGACTCTTATTATCGTCTTTTATTATCGTCACACAAAAAATACTACAAATACAAATCTGGGGTCTCTGATTTAATGTGCATCTATTCAGGAATACTGTCTGGGAACTCCTGGGCCTAGCACATAGCCTTTTCAAGGTATTTGGTCAAAAATATTGTGATATTTGATTTTGTCTATATCGCCCAGCTCTACATGTCATATGTTCAGTTTGTGTTTGTGTGTGTTTGGGAAAAAAGGACAAAATCTCTTTTCAAAAAAACTCATATTTATATATGTAGGACATTCAGACATTCAGTATCAAACATCGCCCAACCCACATGACACAGCATGACCCAGAAAAAACAACACTACAAAATATCCATAGAAAACCAATGCAATAGCAACACATGACTCTTCACAAAAATGTACAAAACTCAGTTTGAACAACAGCTTTACATTCTGGTTGAACGCTCCAGTAAATAAATAAATATATATACTGTTTACAGCAGCGATAAACGGTGAGATCAGTGCATGAAAGGCCTGGAGGATGAGAGACAGAAGGCAGCGAGTGGAGATGAGATGAACAGAGGGAGGACAGGAGGAAGAGGAGGAGGAGGAGGTGGGAGGAGGTTAACAGTGAAAGCAGAATAGATTATGTCATATCCAGAATCAACACGGACTCAAAGAGACATAAAGATGGACAACACATCACATCAAAAACTCTTTCTCCTCCTTCTTCTCCTCTACTTCATCCCTCTCCTCCTCCTCATCGAAGGACGCCACTCCAGAGGAGTGCCGGTCAGAGAAGAAGCTCCTTGGGCTGCAGTGCCACACTCGGACGTCGTGAAACACACTGCCTTCCTCCTCCTCGTCCTCCTCGTCCTCCTCTCCAGGAGATTCGGAGTGAGAGGTGGAGTAGCAGGAGTCGAACCTGCTGCTCCTGGCACGAGGCCTCCACTCGGGCTTGTGGTGGATGCAGACCTCGCTGCGCTCCTCCGCCAAAGGAGCCAGCTGCTTCTCATTACCATCTAGCCTCTCCTCTTCCTCCTCTTCCTCCTCCTCCTCCTCCTCCTCCTCCAGGAAGGGGCTCATGCAGTCGCTGGGTAAAGTAGGTGAATTGGTCTGGGATGAATGTGGGTCATTATGAGACGCAGGCCTACCACAGAGCAGGCTGCTGCTGCTGGAGCACAGGGGACTGTCAGAGGGTGGAGCCTCCTCGCCACCATCAACCTCAGGCTGGCTCGGCGCTCCTGTGCCAGGATTGGATGTGGCGGCGTCTGAGGGAGGAGCACAAAGTCAGAACACCTGAGGATGGATGGATAGTTGGGGGAGGGGATGGGAAGATGAGGGGTTTTGTCAGTGATGATGCAAAAAATGAAAACGATGAGTGAAATGAGATGAAGATGAACAAAATGGCGGTGATCATGGATACCTGAGCTCTGGGTGGAGAAGGTGCGAGTCTGTCCGTTGGTGCTGGAGTCCTCATCATTGGAGTCTTCCTCCTCGTCATCATCCATGGACGCCCAAGCGCGCAGCTTAGCCTCAGCGATGGCAAACTGCTCAGCCACTCCTAAAGGAGCAGGAGCACACACATCCAGTACATTAATGCATTAATGTTTTTTTAACATATATTGTTAAATAGGTGCAGAACACAACCAGGGTTGTGATTTAAAAGGGGTTAAAAAATGCATTTTGCATGTCATCTGGACTTTCATCGATTATCAAAGTAGTTGCTGTTGACTAATTGTTTCAGCTTTTTTGAAATGCAGGAAAAAGCGTCTTTATCTTGGAGCATCGATAAAGATGTGAAGAAAAAAGACACACAGTAGACTTTATACTGTTCATGATGTACACTCGCTCCAGTATGTACCCTACTTCCCTCCCTCCTCGCTCTCATTCTCTTGATCAAACCACGCCGATGTCACCGGCGCCAGAGAGGATGAGTCACAGCAAAACAACAGGAGCTGATGTACCATTGGTGGGCAGTGAAGTGTTCTGGGAGAGTGTCTAATAGGACACCATCTGCTGCCAAGACAAGCCGTCACCCAAGAGACAGCGCAGTGGGCGGGGCCAACCGCTGACATACAGGAGTTTTAGGGGATTAGGTGCGTGACAGAAGGTGGGAGCCAGCCAGGAGAGGATGCTGGAGCTAAACCGAGCTAAGTAAGAGGACACCAGCTAGTTAGACAAAACATATCCTTGGCTGAAAGGTCACAGATATCAATACCTGCAGCAAACCGAGCCTCCTTTTCTCCTTCAGTCAGATGGCAGTAGGAGCTGAAGGAGTGGGCGGCCGGCGGTGGGTCCGCAGGTTTGGGCCAGCCTTTCCACTCAATGAGGTGGGCGACCCGGCCCTGAGCCAGCGAGGTGGGCTTGGTCACATGGTCCCTCACCGCCTGAGAGATACCTGGACACAGAGGGATAGGTGGAAGTCAGAGTCTGAAGCTGTGATGTGAAATTTAAAGACATTTATAGGGTACCTGAACCTGGACCCTTGTTTTCCCATGTTTTTGTGTTTAAGGGACTTATGGGGACAACAATTTTTGAAACTGGTCCAGTATTGAGGGAGAGCTCTGCAGCTGCTGAAAGCAAAACTAAGCTACAACGTAATCCCTCCAGGCAACTGCACACCGCCCACTAAAAGTTGTTTTTGCAAGTGACAGGCTCAGATTGTTGTTCTAAGTGTCTGACAACAATGTGCAGGATCACTAGAGAGGTAGACCTTTTTTTAAGAGAACTTTTTATTTAACCACAAACAGCTGACAGAGACGCAGCTGAGAGAATCGGCATGTAAAACCAGAATATTTTAACACGTAACCTGGTTTATTTCAATGAAACAAACAGAGTTGGTGATTGTTGGAGCAGTAAAAAGATGAGTCAAGACATTTTTGATGAGTTTTATTTTGTTTCTGTTGAGTTTGAATGAAGATGACAATGCCAATGTTAAAATTACAGTTTTGTAAAGGGAGTTTGGTTAGCTTTGCAAGAGCAATAAAACTGCAATTTCTGGTTAATCAATCTTTTTAAAAAAAAAGTTATCTCTTTAGCGATCCTTTCCACAATCTTTTCAGACACAAGCACTTTTAGGGGACTTAGTTTTACAGTGTGTCTTAGTTTCAGTTCTGCTGGCTGCAGCACTCTCCCTAAATGCTGGACCAATTTCAAAAATTGTTCTCTCGATTAGTCACCCAGACACAAAAACAAGGGTCCAGGTTAAAAACTGCCTAAGTTACCCTTTAAGTAGAGCACACTAAGCACAATAAGTAAAAATGTTTTTTACCATTTAAGGAGGATCTGGCAAGTGCTGCAAACTCATGGATGCCGACACTTTTCCTCGAGTCTGCTGGAGATTTTCCTGATTTCGGGATCATTTCAGTCTCCTCTAATTTCACCTGCAAGACAGATTTTACATTTGAGTAGAGCTGAACAGTGTGCAACAAATGATAATGATAATTTTTGCATTAAATTTTTGCTGAAATTTAAAAAAAGATGATGATGTGATTTTTTGCTGGGGTATGTAACAAACAAGCATGTTTCTTCACGTCTGTAGAAAATTATTTGCAGGTCGGGGCATCTCTGAGGCGCCGCAATGCTTCATTTCATATGTTGTGACACATTTAATCTTCGTCAAAAAAAAAATGCAGCTCCTGCAATTTGGATATTGCACCATTTTGATAATTTATTAATTGATTTGAGTGGTTTTTTTTAATGAAAAAAAGTCATAATTCTCTCACTCTAGCTGATTTTCTTGTGTCTTTACTCCCTTATGACAGCAAACTGAATATCTTTGTTGTGGACAAAAGACATTTAAAGAGGTCATCTCAGGATTTGAGAACAGCTGACTCATATTTTTCACCCTTTTCTGATATTTCATGGACCAAACAACTAATCGATTAAATGAGAAAACAATAAACAGATTAATTGGCAATGAAAATAAGTGTTATTTTCAGCCCTCAATATTTAAATTAATTATTCAGCCCTATATTTCAGCAAAACTCCTTGTTTTTAACCAACGCACTGAAATAAAAGCAGAAAATAAGCCTCGCTTTGTCCACATTTGTGTGTCACATCCAGCAGCACTCAGCTATTTCAATATTTCCAAACCTAGTTCATGTTTACTTTGCCAATATTTACACTATTCCAATTTCAGTGAGAAACATCCTAATAGCATCTCAATGAAAAGCTCAAAATCAAACATGAATCACAGGACAAACATACTGCCAAACACGCCGCTGTGTTCTTCACGCCAAAATAAATGCTTCATCCCCTGTTAAAAAAAACACTTTTCCTACCTCTTCCTCTCTTTGTCTGTCCCTCCTCTCCCTACTCCTGGACCTCAGCCTCATGGTGGACATGCAGAGATGTTGTCACAGCGCAGCAGACCAACACAACTAAAAGTCACAGCTTGGGCTCACTGGTTTAAACCACCGGGCAGACAAACAGCAAACAGCTATGCCCTACATTTACCGCACAGATGCTAAAGCCACGGTAAGCCGGAGAAACCGGTTGGAATGGTTGGGGTTGAGGCAGTTGAGGGCAGTGGTGACAGCCTACATGTAAACATATGGCGCGTGACCAGCGTCCGGTAAGCAGCTCCTGCCAGGCCTGCTCACCCCAAAGCTGCTGATCCCTATTAAGAGTGATAGTGCTACCTAACTAACCCCCCATTCAAAATAAACACACATATGGCTGCACACTGAGAAATAAAGGGTTCTTCAGCTTGTCCCCATGGGAGAACTCTTTTTGATTCCTGGTAGAACCTTTTAATTAAGGTTCCATTTTCAGGGATTCTACCAAAAAAACCTCAACAAAAAGGGTTCTACGTAGAACCGTTTGTGAAAGGTTTCCTATAAACCCTCCCGGTGAGAAGTTCTACAACCTAACCTTTCTATCGTGTAATGGTTCCACCCAGAACCCTCTCTGGGGGTTCCACCAAGAAGATAATCACTCTCTGAGTACTAACAAGAACCCGCCTAGGGGGGTTCTAATGAGAATCCTTTTAAAGGTTTACCGAAAACCTTCTTATATTCTAAAGATTTACCTAGTACCCACCCCCTGGGGTTCTACAAGAACCCTTTTATATTCCAAAGTCTTTATGTTCTTCCAAAAACCCTTTTATATTCCAAAGGTTCTGTCTACATCCTACCTGGGGGGTTCTATCGAGAACCTTTTTATATTCCAAATGTTTTATGTTCTGCTGAGAACCCTTTATGTATTCCAAAGGTTTTATCTAGAACCTACCTGGGGGGTTCTATCGAGAACCCTTTTATATTTCAGGGGTTATATCTAGAGCCCACCCAGGGGACTCTGCCAAGGACCCTTTTATATTCCAAAGGTTTTATCAAGAACCCACCCAGGGGGTTCTACTGAGAACCCCTTTGTCTTCGAAGGATTTTATCTAGAAGCCACCCAGAGGGTTCTACTGGGAATCCTTTTATATTAAAGTACAAAGAACCCTTGATTAAAGAAACCTCAGCCCGTCAGGAAGAACCCTTTTGGAGCCGTTATTTCTAAGAGTGTAAGACGTGTGCCTGCAGTACATGGCCGCAGCTTGTTTTCAGTCAGGTGAGTGTTTCAACAAGCAGGAGACATGTTGCCTGATCACCACTCTGAGCACGTGCATGACTTGACAGATATCCTTAAGCAGATTGACTCCCAAAGACGAGTTAAGAGCTTACGCTGAAGTCAGAAATGACAGCAAATGTATGTCAGGGACACACAGGCAGGTGGCGGAGGCTGGCGGGCGGTGATATGAGGGTGCAAACAGCTCTCACAGCCCCTCAGAAGTGAGCTCCAGCTGCAAAACACACCTGTGAGCACCGCAGACGTCACTCATGTTCATCACTGATAAACCCAGCACATGTTCAGCATGAGAGGCTCTGCACGCCCTCCTCCTGAGACTCAGATTTCAGCACCATGGACAGCTCGCTTCTTAAATCATGTTTACAAAATAAGACTAAATTGGAGTGACAGTTTGGGTTTTTTGAGGTGGGGTTGTACGAGGTCGTAGTCGGTGTATTACCTACAATAGATGGCGGTCGGCGGTAAGCAATGTCCTGCTGCTACTTCAGAAAAATCAATATCAGTTTAAATGTCTGCTATATTTAGAATATTTTCACTGTTTTACTTTGCTGTCAGACAGACTTTTCTGTCGTGGCACCGCTGTCGTACTACAAGCCAAATATCACTCTCCCTAAAGCCACCAAACTCCTTTGACAAAAGCAGTCATTTCACCTTGCAGTTGCTGGTCTGCCGCTGCCTCAATCAGCCAGTTTGTTTGTGTTATTGTGTGACTTTGGTGTTTTAAAAATGAGTTCAGATTCACTGAAGTCACACAATAAACAACTAACTGATCACGGCAGCACAAGACCAGTAACTCCCGGGCTCTGCAAGGTAAAATTACTGATTTTGCCAATGGAGTTTGGTTGGTTTGGAGAGAGCTTTTTTAACAGCAGTCTCCCAGAGGAACAGGCTGTCTGACACCAAAGTAAAGCAGTGAAAATATTCTAAATATAGCGTACACTTAAAGCGATGCTGACTTTTTTATGTGGGCCTTATTTTAGGTGGCTAAAATACATTTTGCTGCGGACTCACAGCACTTCATTGCTTAGCTTCCTTCACAAATACCCCTGCTGCTTCTCCAAATTGGGAGCATGTTGACCACCATCTACTGTAGCTAA
>JAJHUR010137239.1:0-16210 GCA_027495735.1 Lutjanus campechanus | reverse complement strand
CAGCTTGTCCCCATGGGAGAACTCTTTTTGATTCCTGGTAGAACCTTTTAATTAAGGTTCCATTTTCAGGGATTCTACCAAAAAAAACTCAACAAAAAGGGTTCTACGTAGAACCGTTTGTGAAAGGTTTCCTATAAACCCTCCCGGTGAGAAGTTCTACAACCTAACCTTTCTATCGTGTAATGGTTCCACCCAGAACCCTCTCTGGGGGTTCCACCAAGAAGATAATCACTCTCTGAGTACTAACAAGAACCCGCCTAGGGGGGTTCTAATGAGAATCCTTTTAAAGGTTTACCGAAAACCTTCTTATATTCTAAAGATTTACCTAGTACCCACCCCCTGGGGTTCTACAAGAACCCTTTTATATTCCAAAGTCTTTATGTTCTTCCAAAAACCCTTTTATATTCTACATCCTACCTGGGGGGTTCTATCGAGAACCTTTTTATATTCCAAATGTTTTATGTTCTGCTGAGAACCCTTTATGTATTCCAAAGGTTTTATCTAGAACCTACCTGGGGGGTTCTATCGAGAACCCTTTTATATTTCAGGGGTTATATCTAAACCCACCCATGGAGTTTTACTGAGAAGTCTTTTCTGTTCCAAAGGTTTTATCTAGAACCTTCATGGGGAGTTCTACCTAGAACCCTTTTATATCCCAAAGGTTATATCTAGAGCCCACCCAGGGGACTCTGCCAAGGACCCTTTTATATTCCAAAGGTTTTATCAAGAACCCACCCAGGGGGTTCTACTGAGAACCCCTTTGTCTTTGAAGGATTTTATCTAGAAGCCACCCAGAGGGTTCTACTGGGAATCCTTTTATATTAAGGTACAAAGAACCCTTGATTAAAGAAACCTCAGCCCGTCAGGAAGAACCCTTTTGGAGCCGTTATTTCTAAGAGTGTAAGACGTGCGCCTGCAGTACATGGCCGCAGCTTGTTTTCAGTCAGGTGAGTGTTTCAACAAGCAGGAGACATGTTGCCTGATCACCACTCTGAGCACGTGCATGACTTGACAGATATCCTTAAGCAGATTGACTCCCAGAGACGAGTTAAGAGCTTACGCTGAAGTCAGAAATGACAGCAAATGTATGTCAGGGACACACAGGCAGGTGGCGGAGGCTGGCGGGCGGTGATATGAGGGTGCAAACAGCTCTCACAGCCCCTCAGAAGTGAGCTCCAGCTGCAAAACACACCTGTGAGCACCGCAGACGTCACTCATGTTCATCACTGATAAACCCAGCACATGTTCAGCATGAGAGGCTCTGCACGCCCTCCTCCTGAGACTCAGATTTCAGCACCATGGACAGCTCGCTTCTTAAATCATGTTTACAAAATAAGACTAAATTGGAGTGACAGTTTGGGTTTTTTGAGGTGGGGTTGTACGAGGTCGTAGTCGGTGTATTACCTACAATAGATGGCGGTCGGCGGTAAGCAATGTCCTGCTGCTACTTCAGAAAAATCAATATCAGTTTAAATGTCTGCTATATTTAGAATATTTTCACTGTTTTACTTTGCTGTCAGACAGACTTTTCTGTCGTGGCACCGCTGTCGTACTACAAGCCAAATATCACTCTCCCTAAAGCCACCAAACTCCTTTGACAAAAGCAGTCATTTCACCTTGCAGTTGCTGGTCTGCCGCTGCCTCAATCAGCCAGTTTGTTTGTGTTATTGTGTGACTTTGGTGTTTTAAAAATGAGTTCAGATTCACTGAAGTCACACAATAAACAACTAACTGATCACGGCAGCACAAGACCAGTAACTCCCGGGCTCTGCAAGGTAAAATTACTGATTTTGCCAATGGAGTTTGGTTGGTTTGGAGAGAGCTTTTTTAACAGCAGTCTCCCAGAGGAACAGGCTGTCTGACACCAAAGTAAAGCAGTGAAAATATTCTAAATATAGCGTACACTTAAAGCGATGCTGACTTTTTTATGTGGGCCTTATTTTAGGTGGCTAAAATACATTTTGCTGCGGACTCACAGCACTTCATTGCTTAGCTTCCTTCACAAATACCCCTGCTGCTTCTCCAAATTGGGAGCATGTTGACCACCATCTACTGTAGCTAATACACTAGCTGTGAATAAGTACCTCATACAACCACACTTCAAATAATCCGAACTGTCCCCTTAATGGCAATCAGCTTTTACTTTGAACTAATAAGCACTGTAGGAAATGTGGGTTATTTAAGGTATTATGCCAATTAACAGCACTGGTCACCACCTACATACTGTATACCAGTTTTCTCTTCCAAACCTCCTGAAAAACAAAGCAGTAACCCTCATCACATGTTTCACATATCTATGAGTTCTGCAAAATGTTGAGTTTTTCCTCTGCAGGTTTATGATTGATTGTCTCATGTGGATCATTTCTCGCACCTGGAGAAGAAAAGTCACAAGAAATTAACATAAATATATGCAGTACAACATTTTTTTTCCTCTTTTGTATCCAATTAATCCTCCCCTGACCTGTCAGATTTATCTAGTGACCCCCCAGAGGGGTCACGACCACTAGGTTGAGAACCACTGCTGTAAACAGTATGTAGGTCACACATGGCTGTGATTTGATTTAAACTTGTGATCTCTGTTCATCTGCTGACGTCGTGTCTGTGCTGAATAGATTCATCAATTGATGAGTCAACAGACAACGACAACATTTTTGATAAACTATTAATTCATCAAAAGTGATTTTTTTCAAGCAAAAATGTCAAAAGTTCACTGCTTTCCTGTTTTTCTTTTGTAAACTGAACATCTTTGTGGTTTTGACTGTTGATTGAACAAATGAGTCATTTGCAGAAAATAGGCTAACACTTCACTGAAGGGGTGTGCGTAAGAGTGACATGACACTGTCATAACCTGTCATGAACATGAAGGAGTCTTTACGAATTATTATGACTGTTGTCTTTAATTGTCATTTGCTCATTGCAAAGTCAGGGTTAAGGTTCCCAATCAATGTCAAATAAACATTAAAAATGATATAACTAACCGAATGACACTTAATGACATGAACATTTATACAGAATCCTTCGTGTTCATGACAGGTTTCATACCAGTCTTACACACACCCCTTCAAATAAAGTGTTTCCAAATATTGTGATGAATATTTTCCCTATTTTCTAACCTTTATGGACAAAATAATTTAAGAATAATCAACAGATTAATTAATTAATTAGATGTTTTTTTTAAAACCTCTCTCTTTGATATTTACCTTTTTCTTTCTTTCTTTTTTCTTTTTTTCTTTTTTAAACCAGTGCACCTGCACATGATTTGGCCTCTCTGGAGCTGTTAATTGTGTGATGTTGCTTTTAAAAACTCACACTTCAACATGCTGATTAGCAGCCCTCTTCTGCAGCTGACAAATGCTGCTAATTGGCATCCGTCCTAAAAAAAAACAGCCGCACGTGTCGTGCAGCAGCTAGGAGTGTAATAATATAATGAATATTGCGATATTACAATAAAAATAATGGCTTAATACTGGACTGTGACAATATCTACCGTAATATTACATGATTAACTGTTTTATTTTATTACTTTTGTTTTATTTTATAAAGGATTGCTACTGAGTGCTGCATTGTTTTTGTTTTGAAGTTGCACAAACATAATTCAAACCTTCCTCGTCAAAGACAATTCATGGCAATTGTTTGCACGTGATTAGGTCATAGCTGGTATCTGTTATTTTATTTTATAACAAAACAAAACCAGGAGCACTTTAAGCCAAAAGGAAAAACTATATTTTAATGAACAAAAAAATGCTGTAGGGGAGACCTGGGATGTAGTAGATGTAGTAACACTTTTTGGTTGACCATTGGCAACTCAGTTGTTTATGGTAGATCTCTCAAACTTTGAAACACAGTGTCTATATTTGTCGTCTACAAATAAAATTCAGTTGGACATCTACGACACATTCACAGATTATGTGACTTAATGTCAGATAAAATAGTTCCATTGTTACAACCTACCCCACAACTGGAGTGAAGTGTAACACTAGCTGGGGACAGATGTAACAACGAGAGGTAATTTGCTGAATTAAGATCAACACTATCCAATAACTGAACAATTTAAAGCAACAAAAACTCTGTGTGTGCGTATGTGTGTAGAACGTATTCCTGAATGTGTCACATGAAGGTTTAATTGTCACAGCTGTGACAAGTCTATGACGAGAGACAAATGATTTTTTTAATCTTCTATTTGAACTGCTTAGTGAACTACATGTCTCGTCTCCCACAATCCACATCATCAATGTCATTTTCGCTGCTCCTTGTAACGTTATCTTATCTGAAGCGCTTTAAAGAAAAAGAAAGCATTAAGACCCGCTGTTGAGTGATGACATAATGATACGAAAACACACAAGCATCGCAGCTAACGTTACCTTTTGGAGGGAGAAAATCATGATGTCACTTACATGACTTCTGGGTGTGTGGTCTTTGTAATTATGTACCTTCACAGTCTGATACTTCAACAGTTTTATGACAAACTGCGACTGTCTTTACTTGAAAAAATATCTTTTTAATTGACAAACATCACATGTGTGATTTGTGGCACAATTCAAACAGGGATCAAAATTGAATTGTTTGATTAATTTCTTGTCATAGACTACAGATCAGATTTTTTCCCATGTTAGGCCCCATGGTGGTCCACCGGAAGGGGCGTGACTTTGTAGGGTTGGCACTCAATATATTAAAAAATAGAAAGTTTATCAGTGCTTGGGCAGTATTCTCACTTTTTTTTTTAAACCAGGAAGTGAGGGGTCTTTAGGGTACTGCTAAACCTTTTTATTCTCAAGAATGGGTGTTTTACAAGTCATCATTTAATATCATGATACATATTGCATTGTGGACTTTTTATTGAGATGTTATTGTTCCTTCAGTTTTTGCTATTCTTACATCCCTAGTAGGGTTTGCAATTGTACTGAAGTTGCTTTAAGTCCTTTTTCCTGAGCTGTTTGCATTATTTTGTCCACTCCCTGCAGAGGCAGACTGCTGTGTGTCTCTTTGACATCAACACACTCATAATAACTAAACAAGATGATGGTCTGACATCCACAGAGAAGCAGTGATGTGACTTTACAGGACCAACAAGTGGGATCCAGTCTGACTGCAGCCAAACATGAGTGTGTGTATTCTGGTATGAGCGGATGGAGCTGCAGCGCTGATGTTTTCTTTTTCTGGGAATGGTTTTAATTGAAGCAGCAGAAGCGACACGCTGACGGCTGAATACCACATCATCACCCCGCCATTGATGGGTGCAGGCCTGTAGCCTGCAATTACGGGGAAAATAAGGCACAGAGAGGCGCGGATGGATGCAGCAGCAGCAGCAGCAGCAGCAGCAGAATCGGGTCTCCTGGCAACCTCTGAAGTCTCCATCTGCATACCAATAGGTCCCCCATACCTGCAGCGGATAAACACCGCGGAGATGCCGAGAGCCCCCTGCCCTCTCTGTGCAGCTGCAAAGAAGCTCTCTGCGGCGGCTTGTTATTATTTCTTCTCTCGGTAGGCACCTACCTGGAGGTCTGACCGCGGCGGCTCATGATGTTAATGCGCTTTAATTGTCTCCAATCCGATCAACAGATGACACCGCGCCGTTCGTCCTCCCGCTGCAGCTCCTGCAGAGGATCATTAACGCCGCGCAAACATGCTCCTAACTCCAGCATCAGGTCTCCATCACCATTTGTTGCTCGGTATATGGGTTACACAGCCTGTCCAAATGTCTCCCGATGGCAAGCGTCATCAACGCAAGGCGGTGTCACATCCTATCCACCCCCCTCCACCACCGCCTCCCTCCTCCTCCTCCTCCTCCTCCTCATGCAGCCAAGATCAAGATACAGTAACCCGTAGCTCTGGCCCCTGAAGAGTACTGCAGCTGATTTTCACTTGTTTTATTATATATATCAGCCCAAACATCTGCAGTCATTTGTACAGGTAAACAGCAGGGTGGACGTGCGCCTCATGCTTCATGGAAATTCACTGCAGCAGTCTGATGTCAAGAAAACACTGCACAGATCCCCCCCAAAAAATCATGTTGTGATAAATAAAGAGAGACTTCCATCAGGCCAGTCTGACCCCATTTATCCAGACATGTAGCCCGCATTATAACACAGCAAGAGACTTATTTTGGAAATAAAAACAAACACACACTAGCCAAAGATTCAAATCAACAACTCTGCAGCCCCAAAGCCCCTTTTTCTCTGTGTGACTGTTGGTTTGTTGAAGTGCTGATAAGTTTTAGGTTACACTTTACTTCAGCTTCCCCTATCAGCATGAAAAAGTACTATATTAACATGTAATAAAGAGTTTCTAATGTGCTATATTGTAATTGTAAAAATATGCAATTTAAGGCCGTTTTAAGTTTTTATTTTAAACTTCTGTGCAGAAACACTTTATTTTAGACTGATATTATCGCCTATAACAGCTATATCAGTACCAGCATATGTTGTCTGAGATGCACCTATGAAAACTTGTTTTAAAAAAGATTATAATGCAGATTTTTTAAAAATTTGTGTATTTGATCCCTTTTCTATATGTTGCCGTATTTGTGTTTATTGCTATATATAATTATTTCTAATTACTAAAAATACCAGTGAAAGTTCAGTGCCGACATCATAACAATTATTGTTAAAATGTAAAATATCCTGTCTCCATTATATGTCTTTGTCACAAGTGTTCACCATTTTTGAGCAATCACTGCAAAAAATGTGCATTTATGTATATATTCTTTATTCTGTATAAAGAATATTGGTCAGTAAATCGATAGAGATTTTTTTACTCCCTATTATTGGTGTCAAAGTTGTTGACAAATACATTAATAAAGACTTAAATCTGCTTACAACTACATTATAGTGTATAAACTATTTATTAAATGTGTATATACTGTTTATAAATGCTAATTAGGGTGGGTTAAACTAAAGTGTACAGTGACTATTACATAGTAGTGTAGTTTTGTGTCAAAATCTAATGTCAAGGCCTCTATTTTTCACTTATTTTGTTCACATGGAAGATGTTTATATATAATTTTGTGGTAATTAAATCAAATACCACAAACTAATGAGGCCAGAGTCCAGCATACAAGAAATGATTGTATCTGGGACATTAATGCTTAAATGATTTCAATAGACTGTATCTGAGTTTTTCAAAGTGGAAGGCGGGCCTCCCCAGAGGGGCTCCAAACAGTTTCAGGGGAGGCTCAGTAAAAGGAAGTGAAAAAGTATTACGTCAGTTATCAAAAGGAGATCAGACAGAATAACCTAAATGTGTCTGATTTGGTTTAAAGGGATAATTCAGAGATACAGTATTGGGATTTAAAAAAAAATGTTTTTCCCACTTTCCAAGAGTCAGAAACTAGTGAATGCATTTGGACAGAGCTTTTTAAATATATCTGTTGCAGTCTGAAGTTCAGTCAAACAGCGATACCAGGGCATCTTGGCCCAATTGTTGAGTAGGGATCAAATAACACAATCATGATCCATACAGGAATGAAGCGAAACCAAGCAAATAAAAGTGTGGGGGCGCCATTTCCAAGGTTTGTCTGTGGGACGGCCCACAGTGTCAGACTCAGAAAACCCCTGGACTATAGACACAACAAACTATTTTGATAATTAGGTCATTTATCCAACAAAAATGCCAGACATTTCTCTCAAATGTGAATCTTTGCTCATTTCATTTGGGTTGGATCATTTGGGTTTTGGACTAAATTTGAAGTTGTTCTGGGATGCAGGATAAAATGGGCACATCATCAGCTCATGAAGGCTTTAACATGAAATATCATCGGCCCAAAATGAACATTTCTGCTGACATAACAGGCTGAAGTTTTTTTTGCAAAATTTAATCACCTATCTTAAGAGCTGTCGTCCTGATCATTATGACAAATTTGTGAAGAACGAAGAGGTTTCTCTTTGTTCTTCAGGTGCCAGCGAAAAAAAACTGTCAGCAGTAATTTTCTTATATTGTGAATATGTACATTTTGATAAGCTTTGTCCTTCATGTCTGCATCTGTCAGTGGGCCATCATGATGAGAGCTGACAATAATATGTTAATTCCACTACAGGAGGGAGAGAGTTAGAAAACAGACATCCTACACTGAACAATATGAAATCCATACAGAAAATAGCAGCAGCCACAGAAGCTACCATGTAGAGTCTGCTGTGTGCAGTGCACATTATGGGCACTTAAAGGTGACTGCTCATTTTTTACCTCCAGGGTGACCTAGTGAGCTACTCCAGCCATGACATGACCAATCCAACCGACTGCAATGATCCGATACCAGGGCTCTGTTTTCTCCAAATTAAATCTCTCTATACTTCACTGCCTGTAACTCTTGAGAAATATTTTAATGCTAAGTTAACAAAACGTCAGGGATTGTGTTGAGTCGACAGCCCACTGTGACTGAAAAACTGTTAGCAGATATGTAGAATGACAAACTTGTGTTTAAAGGTCACTGTGACCTCACAGAACACATTTTTGTCTTTTAACTCAAGATTTCGTAGGCAAATTCTGACATTTCAACTGATTCCAATAGGACACTGGCAGTGCTGGAGAGGAACTACTTACATTTTTTCAGTAACTGATTTACTTTGTAATTAAATTACAGTTAGTAATCAAAATGTACAAAAGTGTTTCCGAATATTCTTTTCGGATTGCCTGGAGGAGTTAAACTTGCCTTATTTGACATTTATAAGTGGTGTATGCATATTTAAATGTACAGTGACTATTATATTGTAGAAGTGTGTAAAATGCAAAACTTGGGTCAAAAATACATAATTCTCTTATTTATCCATCTAGATTATTTGGTGGTGAGTAGCAGTCTTGGAGCTATCAGCTGTAGATATGCTTGCATCTGTTAAAGAAACTAGATGGCACTCAGCTTGCAAAAAGAAAAAAAAAAAAAAAGGTGAAAAACTCAACAATGTCTCTTTTCAGAAATCATGATCTGATTACTCAACATAATCCAGAGACCTTGTTGTCAGCACTTTCATTAAGTTTTTTTTTTTTTTTAAGAACATAGTTCTCACATGAAACTGCTCACAACTAAGTCTGTAGATTATCTTGGGCGACCAGGTCATGAGACTGTTGAATTTTTCAAATGTATTTCTCTACAGCTGATATTTCAAAAAACTTGCCTCAAAACAATCTAGATGGATAAAAGCACTACAAGTGGAGAAGGGTATATGTGTTTTTGATTTTTGGGGTGAACTGTCCCTTTCATGTGGATCGGTGACATCGTGGTTGATATTCGCTCCCTTTAACAGGTCAGTCTCAGTGCAGATACTCACCCAGCTCTTATTAAACCACAACCACAGCACACAGAACCATAAAAAACACCGGTGCACCCGACACGTTTCAGACAGACTTGTGCAAAAACTCTGCTCAGCAACTTAATAAGTCCTTTATTTGCAATGTTCCGTTACCTCATCTTTCCAGTTTCCGATGCAAAAGAAGCAATAATTTCTTAAATAAAGAAAGCAAAAAAAAAAATATTTACAAATTCCAATACAACTAATAATCAATGGATTATCTAAAGCACCTCTCTGCATCTGGACAACTGTGGTTTCTGTTGGAAAAGGACACACTGCAAGTACATCAGCAATTTATCGTTTCTGAAAAATAAAACTGAGAAAAAAAAGTTTTTTGTAATTATCATCATTATTATTATTATATATTTACAGAACGCTCCTGAAATAAGTTTCCACTTAAAGTAGAAAAGGCTTTCGGATCATTTCTGTGTTGTTGTTTTTTTTTTGTTTTTTTTTGTTTTTGTTTTTTTGTTTTTTACTTTATATATTTCATCAAGTCAATTTTCTGTAGATTTCAAGTTTTAACGGTGATTGGGTCATTAAGTGTCCTCTACAACAGCTCAGGTTTAAGTATAGAAGAGGTAAAGATGAAGAGTCAGTGTGGTTCACTACCGGGGGATGGGAGAGGATGGCTTAGAGGAAGCATTAAGACCACCCCCTAGTAGTCAAGGTCAACATCTGTCCTCCGTGTTTCTGTCCGCTGCGAGTTCATGATGGGAAACAGGAAAATAGACGACCTTTGCTTTTAAAAACTCCATCCGTCAAATCAGTATTAGTTCATTTACGTTTGTCTATCAACGTTTTTGTCCACTGTATCATTAATAGAAACACACTTCAGTCATGCTGCACACTCCAGTAAGGGACAAAGACATAAGAGCTGAGTTTGGATTGAACACACACATGGTGGTGTGACGATACCCACCACACCACACGGCCCCCCACTGTTTATTCTCTCTAGATTAGATCAGACCGGAAGTTAGGCATTATTGTTATCTAGAACCATAAAAAAAGCAGCCTGTTGGTTTTGTATTATTGTGACAGGAAAAAAGAAAGAGTTTCGTAGTGATGTGGGATACTTCACACCTCGTTAACAAGCAATCCTGCTGGATCAGTTTTCAAGTTTATTTGATGAGGACACTTGCTGTCACAAGCAGGTGGGGAAATAATGAGGAAGCAAGAAGAGGGAGGGTAGAGAGAAATGATTGTTTTCTGAGTCCATCCCTCAAAGAAAAAGAAAACATAATAAAGATTTATCCTCATTGAGGATTGATTTTGAGTCTGCCTCTCTCTGGCAATATTGTCCAAGACTCTCTGCAGCCGCCTGCAGAGCCCCCGCCTTGCCAAAGGGGGGCGGCAGCTTTTCGGTTCAGTCTTTTTCTTTTTTTACTCCTTGTCGGACTCCTCCTCGGCCTCGCGCAGCCAGGTGAAGAAGGCGGTGACCGATTTCAAGGCCACGCCTTTGCCTGTTTGCTCAGCAGGGTCTTTGCTGGATTCCCACTTGTAGAAGGCCTCCTCCTTAATGACGTCCTCATCGTACAAGGCGTCAAAGAACATCCGCAGCAGGTCTGCAGAGACACAATACAGAGGGAGGTTAATACTGATCGAGCACTGATAATGGTGAGACCAAATGTTCAGCCACAGTTTGCTGCAGAGTAGAATAAAGATAACACACGTCTTACGATACAACAGCCCTGCATTAAACAGAGACTGTTGTTTCATTTGTGATGAGCAATGGTGTTGAAATAACTATATCATTTTCAAGGCTGTTTGTACTGTTTTTACACAAATATTCCATTAATCACCACATTTCCTGTGGATGTCCAATCAGTGCTGATGGTAAACACAGTCAACTGAAGCAATAAAATCCTCTGTGCGTGCTATATTGACTGAAAAAGCTGAGTTCTCCTGCTGCAAAGTCTGTTGTTTGTGTTAAGAAACATCCAGCAGGCCAGGGGGTGTGCCAGATGAGTATTGTTGTCACCTAACCCTATATTTTGGTCAACAATGTAATAGCTACAGGCCAGACTGATGATGCACGGTAACATGGGTGTCAAAACTTGCGCACCATACATCCTGAAGGCACTGCTGTACGGCTCCACAAGTAGGCAAAGGAATTTAGTGCTTAAATTGACTACATTTACCAACAATACTAATTGGACATCCACACGAAAAGTGGAAGTTTCTTTCAGTCAGTGCAAAGTCATCTAATGCACATATTCTGTTTGGCACAGAACATCATAAAATATATTATTTTGCACTTGCAACTGAGAAAGGGACGACACTTAATCATGATTACAAAGACAGCTACACTACTCGAATACTAGTAGGCGCCAAGTGCATTCTGAGAGGTCTTAAGACAGTCTTCCAAAGATTATGTCAAAATTAAGCATCTTAAATTTAAAAGAGCATCTTTTTCTCTGATGCCAGCTTGCTGTTTTGGTGCATGTGGAGAAAACTAAACTTTTGCAAAATGAAGCTGTCCTCGTCACAGTCAGGGCATGTGTGACACAAGTAACAAGGACTTTATGTCACTGCAAACTTTCTGTGAGTTCTCATTTTAAATGCCAATATAGCCCATCACACAGCTGTTGTCATTAGCCTGTATGTTGAGTTTTTTTTTCTTCTATTGTTCAGATATTTTCTTGTGGGCAAAAGTCTCGACAAAACTTTGAAATGTTTTCACACAAAAACAGCACATTTTATCATTTTTACTTGAGACAACAGACTACCCTACAAGTAAGAAAACAATCAAAAATGAGCTCAGTCTGAAAAAATATTGCAGGTACTTAAGAACCATTCAAAACAGTTAATCACATTCTTCAATAATCAGCTCTGATTATCAACGCTGCATAACATCTAAGACAACTATTACTTTTTCCCCCATTAATAAAATATGATTAATTTGTTTTACGAACTATTAATTCTGGTGCAGACTAGCGAGAGCAGCAATGTTCAATCCACTAGACGACTTATTACGTACATTCCTAATGTTTACATCGACTTAGTATAGACAAAAGAAAGAGCACCAAATTACTGAAGGTACCAAGAAAGTGAGAAAAGAGTAGCTTTCATGCCATGGATGCTGCTTTTTGTTAACTTGTCAGAAATTTTTAATACAGTACATAAACCACCAGAATCAATGGTCTTCAAATCAATAATGTGAAATCTACGAGCTCTACCAACTTATGCACTTTTTTTTTTTTTACAGGACTCCTGGATTGTAAGCTTTTAGTTCTTTTCCACCACTGTACGTTCAGCCCACACACACTGCTGCTGGCACCATGCGGGTAGATAAGTAGCAGGACACTCACTTGCTGGCTGCTCCATGTGCACCATCAGAGCCTGGAGGGCGTAGAGAGCCTGCAGCTCCTTGTGCTCATCACACAGGTACTTCTGCAGCAGACTGGCCCTCATGTTGATCTGCCGTGCATCCACCCTGTACGGGTTGTCACCTGAAATGATGAGGAACACAAACACTCTTATTTAGTCAAACCTATTTTCACATGCCATGAAAAATGTTTACTTCCCAGGGATGCAAAATCAGTCGCATATTGTGATTTCTATTCCTACAATTAATGATAATAGAACAGTAAATGAGCAGTACTGAAACATTTTCCTCTGGGGAGAATTCATGCTGTCACTGTGAGAAAAGATGGTGGTGACAATCTGACAAAGATATAGGATTATTTTAGCCTAAACAGACAGCCTGGACTTCTGCATGCTGTATTAGTCACACTTACATATGATGGCAGACTGACACACTGATGTCATCAACGCTCGTACAAACTGGTTGGAAGCAGTTTGGGGCTCGTCCAAGTTAGCCTAAAAAAGGAAAAAAACAGATGAAGGGTTATTTATATTGAATAAACAACTCTGCGTGGAATATTCAAGTCTGGAAAAAAAAGACCAACACAATCACTAGTACGATGACTCACTTCAACCCAGTCTCTGATCCGCTGGTTGTTGGCCTTGTCCTGCAGGAGTCTGTCCAGCTGTTTAGTGAGTTCGTCTCCACTGAGGACCTTCTTCTTCCCTTCCTTTGACTCTGTCTCCTCTCCTGTGGTGAACTCCACTTTCTAAATTATGGAACAAACAATGAAAATTAAGGACACTCCTGCAAACCTGTAAATAGTTTTCTTTCTCATCTGTATTTTTTTTATGTGAAACATAAAAACAAACCAAAAAAGCACCACGAACAAACAACAAAAAGTACCATTTTTGCTTTTTACTTGTTTTTCCCCCAAAGCAGAAATGTGATAATACTATTAATTTCCACAATGTCATTGTCTATTTTATATATTTATTTTACTTAATCTTTCCTTTCTGCAGCCATGAGATTACAGGTGTAGATCTGGAGCATAAAACAACAAAAACAATGAGTTCTATCAATCCTGATCAAGAAAATCTTAACCCTCACAACCCCAATAGGGCTGTCAACAAATATTTTCAATTTAATTATATAAATGAATTAAGAAAAAAACACAACACATACATTTGACTGTGGAAAAAGCAGACTACTCTGCTGCAGTTTTTTGCAGCAGCAGAGTTGAAGAGGAAATGTGAGACAATATTTAAAAGAAAGGGCCGTGATAGGAGGAGGAGGAGAGACATGAAGGATCAAAGGGAGTAGGAGAATTAAACTGAAATCTGCTGAGGTTTATGGCACAGAGAGAGACGCTATGTGCACACTAATGTTTTCATTTCAAAGTGAAAATCTCCATCTAGATGAGCGTTTTAGCACTTTTTTAAAGAAATACTGCACTGCACGATGAGAAAACGACAGACAAAATGAACTGTAGGTCAAGCTGAACGAGCAAGTGATTCATAAACAACCGCGTGGTAATGATGGCAGAGAACTCGGCAGCAGAGAGTGATTTGCACTCTAAGGGCAAAATTGTGGAACCTCTAGATAGATTTGTTTGTAAGCTATATAAGCTATCGAATAACATCAATTACAAATCATTCATTTGATCTCGCTCCAAAAGACAACGTGTATTTTGTGATGTGTAGGTGTGTAGGTGTGTAGAGCTAATCTCTCAGATATAATACGAAAAAATTACTATTTGAAAAAGTCAAACCCGACGTGTTATTTTAGACGGAATAATTGAACGTCATCTTTGGCCAGTTTTGACAGCCCTACACCTTCAACACAGCCTGAGTGTCTGTTTTACTGTCTAGTGCTGCTGTAATCTACAGACCTGATCAGTGACAAACTTGTTGACGTCTACATCCTCAGGCAAGAAATCACTCCAGTTCAGTCCAGCCTCTGTCCACATGGCCCCGACCTTCTTAGCGGTCTGATGAAAAGAAAAAAATGAAACAAGTTCAATCCAGTGTTTGTAAAATGACAAACTGCACAACTATTAGGGTGTTGTTTATGTACATCAGGATGCAGTGAAAAGGGTTTTTTACGTTTGTACTCAATATGGGCATGCTTCACTCATTTATGCGTGTTGCACATGTTGGACTTACCATTTCTTTGCAGAGCAACTTAAGGATGTGTACCAGCAGCACACCAGCTTTCCCCAGAGGCACAAGAGGCTTTGAGATCTCCCTGAAGACACAATTACACAGAATTAGGCTTTCCACTGTCTTTAAACCACATTATTATTCAGTTGCTTTGTTTATTACCATTGTTAATTAATCCATAGTTACAATCAAGGCAATAAAAGTTAATGACATTAAAACATTTCTCTGGTACAACCGTGCGTGCAGCGGAAAAGAATTCTGTAACATTAGTGCTCAGAAATTGGCGAACCTGGAACCAGACAAAACATCTGGGGCCCTCTCCTGTTCACACAGAGTTCCACCATCTTGAATCTTTTCAGGCCAAACACAGCTGTTCATCTAATGTGGAGTGGGTTTGACATGACTGTACAGAGGATTCATCAACTAAGCTACTTCGCACGTTTGTTTGTAAATCGAACATTTGTAAACTGGTCTGGTGATGACAGGTTACCAGAATATTATGAATTGGCCATAATGTGTATTAAATATGTTCATCAATCCTACTTTAGCATAGTGTGAATGACAAAGACCTGCCAAACACCCTGAAAAATGATTCTTTATGTCTTACTGGATTAGAAAAATTAAAAAGAAATCAAGGTTGTTAAAGTATGTCTGTATGGACAGACAGCTATGGGTCAAAGGAATCAGTTTCTGACAGACCTCGCTTAAGACTTATTTGATCAAATTATTTGCTGATTTCCTGCATGGATCTCACCTGAAGAGCTGTCCCATAGGGATGCCTCCCTCATGGAGCATGGGGGTAATGAGTTCAGCCAGGTAGAGCCAGATGTGAGGTATATCTATGGCCGTGTCTTCTGCAGCCTCCAGGGTCTCCTCTAGCCTAAAGTCCCAGAAAATAAACAGCACTCAATCTCACTTGAAAAGACAAACTTTCATTTGATTAATTTTGTCTGTAAAGTCTGTCAAGAGTAAATAAGGTCACTTAAAGATCATTTCAGATACTGGAAAGAGTTTAATGATGTTGCTCTTGTTAAATGCTCACCCTTTGTAGTACTGCTGTGTGGACAGCGTCCCTGTCTTTATGAGTTGGTGCAGCAGCAGGCCCACATGCTCTCTAGCAATGGTGCTGCGCTCAAGCGTCGACTCCACAGCGTTCCGCACAAACACATAGAGCAGTGAGGCACTGTTGAGTTCTGACACGCACTGCAACGCCTCCTACAACACCAGGAGAAGATGATGGTCATCAAAGCGGATTCATATTCAAAGCATTTTCTGATAATATATATGCATTGAAGTGTGAGTGTGCCTTGCGTCATGTTTGTACCTTCATGTCATTGATGTGGAGGTATTCTTCAAGGATGGCGTTTGACTTCTTCTCCACCTCCTCTTCAGTCAAGGCAGGCTTTGAAAGAGAAGGAGGAGGTGTGGGGGCGCTCTCACGCTTAACTGCTGAGGAGAAAAAA
>JAJHUR010137238.1:0-12297 GCA_027495735.1 Lutjanus campechanus | reverse complement strand
TAAACGGTCCCAAAAGTTTTACTGGATTGTAAATGGTTTCATTGGGTTTGAGGTTAAGAGGCCGTCTTGGAACTTAGTGCGAGTGTTATACAATACAATTGTCATGTCCAAGAAACTCTGTTAAGTTATGTTTAGTTTTTGTCTTGTGTCTTTGTTGTCTCGTGGCTTTTATTTTGACATCTAACTGTCCTCTCGTTTCAGGTAACTTGCCCTTCCCCTTGTGTGCCTCCCACTAGTCTTGATTGTCTGCCCCGCCCTGATGGTTTCCACCTGTTCCCCATTACCTTGTGTGTGTGTGGGTATATATAGTCTGTTTCCCTTTGTCCTGTGCCAGTTCGTCTCGTCTTGTCTTAGCCTGTGAACCATGCCAGTCCATGCCTCAAGTCTTGTCAGGTTTTGTATTTCTTTTGATACTTTGTCTTGTTTTTTGCTTTAGTCTTGCCTTTCATTATTTTGATACTTTATCTTGCCTTTTTCATAGCCTCAGTAGCCTCCCTCGTCAGAGTGATTTTTTGTTGTAGTTTTTCCTCTAGTGAGTGATTCTTTTATTTTTGTGCAGATTGAGTTTTTCCTCCATTGAGTGATTTTTTTGTTGATACTTTGTATTAATAAATTGTTGAAGTGATCTTTTGTCTCACGAGTCGTGCATTTGGGTTCAGTCCTAGTTCGGTCATGACAACAATAATAGACTTTAAATGATTCTTTAGATTCAACTTTGTTTTAAATAACTTCTTTTTAAATATTGTTTTGATTTTTGCTGTGAACATGAAAAAAAGAGAAAAAAATCACAAAATGCTTGATGTGAAGGCCTGTTGAGACAATAAATGTGCCAAAAATATCCAAAGTTTTAAAACATATCTATTGTGTTTTACTGGTCCATAACTTACTTTTCATCATAGTAATAATGGTTGCAATGATAATGATGGTATTGAGGCAAAAAAAATAAAAACGTATAGAGTAACTAGTAACTGTAACTAGTTACTAATTTTCAGTAACTTGCCCAACACTGGTGACAAGGAGAAAAGTAAAGACAAAAATGACATAAAAAAGGTATAATAGACATAACAAGAAGAAAAAGACAGAACAAAATTTAAAAAAGACATAAAGGATGTAACAAGACAGAAAGTGTAACAACAAAAGGTATAAAAGACAAAACAAGACAAAAGGGGCAAAACAAGACAAAAAACACAACAGAAAAGACATAACAAGACCAAGAAGATGTAATGACAAAAAAAGACATCAGAGAAAAAAAGACATAACAAAAAAGAAATGGCAAGAAAAAACGCACCGTAACAAATCGAAAAACAACGTAAAAGACATAACAAGACAAAAAACACAACACTAAAAGATGTAACAAGATGAAAAAGACATGAGACAAAAATGACGTAATGATGACAAAGATGTAGAAGACATAATGGACGAAAAACATAAAAGACAAAAATGACATAAGATGAAAAAGATGCAACAAGATGCAAATGAAAAAACATGAGACAAAAATTACATTACAAGATGAAAAAGACATGAAAGATGTAATAAAACAAAAAAACGGAAAAGATAAAAATGATGTAACAAGACGTAGGCATAACAAAAGGCATAACAAAACAAGACAGACGAGAGAGGGAGATTTGAAAAGGTGACGTTCAGTTCACTTTCCACAGAAACAGTCAGTAGAAATGTCCTTCAGAGGACGACTTTTTACTTTCATACTCTGAGCACTCTTCAGAACCGGTTCTTTTTCTACCATTACTTGAGTGAAGAAGTTGAATCAGTACTTCTATTTTATTAAGAATGTTTGTACTTCTGCGTCTTCTGTATAAACTGAATATCTTTGGGTTTTGAGCCATTACCCGGGATTTACACCAGGCGGGGCTGCGCCGCGGTTTTGTTCCATCATACTCGCGACTTCAATTCACACCAGCAGCGTCTCAGGAGCGGAGCAGTTGTTGACTTGTTTACTTCGTTGTTTTTGGTCATTTTTCCTTGATTTAATTTAGCTTTGTTTAATTAAAAAATATATTATGAATCATACCTGTTGTTGCCAGGTATGACGTAATGTTGAATGAATGAAGTGAAATATGATCCATCATCGACACAAGATGTTTTATTTTGAAAATTGACCGGATTCACTATGCTTTTCGTGTCAGGACTTCCTGTCTGGTTTGATCTCCTCTGCGCAGCTTGACGCACCATCAGTCAAAAATAGACTTGCTGCGTATTCTCTGCGGAGCAGAGCGCCGAGCCGCTTCTGGGACGCGGCTGACACACGCCGCGGCGCATCTGGTGTAAACACGAGCATTGACTAGAATGACTGCGTATCTGTCCGAGTGCCGCGGCGCAGCCATAACGCGGCACAGCTGTGCCTGGTGTAAGTTAGGGGTTAGTTCAACTGGACTTTGGAAGAAGTCACCTTGAGCTCTCCAAAGTTGCAATTTGCATTTTTTCACATTTTTTAGGCCAAATAATTAAAGTTATAATATGTTACATTTCCACATTAAGACAGAATATACTGCTAATAGCTTGAGGTAGCCTGTATCAGCCTGGAACAAAGCGATGGCCTGACTGACAGACACTGCCATAGGAAACAAATAACCAGCACAGCCAGAGCAATGTCATATTTTGTGTTAAATTTCTTCAAATATAAGATATAACCCAAACCTAATACCATTTCATTTAGCCATTTTAACCATTCTGGAGTTGAAGTTTCTCTGGATTTAAGGATAAAAGAACTCCCACGTCACTGCAGCGCTGTGTCTCTTTAAAAGCAGGTTCCAAGAGAAGTTCCATCAGTCCGCCAAATAAAGAGAAAGCTATTGTATCCTCAAAACCAATGGCCAGACTTCTATACAATTTTGGGTGTATATTCAAGGCTGGGGTAGACTTGTAACAAGCTACTTCACATGAAGAGTTGTCTGACCACGTCTCAGGGAAAAGTGTCCATAGCTCTTCCTAATGGCCATGCTCAAAGGTGGGACATAAAGCCTGCTGTCATAGAGAGGGGCAAGACGCAATGAATCGTACAAATGGGGATAATGGTGTACACTTTCACACAGTCTCTCAGCGAAGGCATTCACGGTGCTGAACTCATTCTTACACATAAAAAGTGATGGAAGTAGCTCATACTGCCCAGCACATACCCATGCCTTTCAGATCCGACACAACTGAACCCTCCTGGTTTTGCCAAAATTGAAACCCGACCTGAGGCTAAGGCTGTATTTTTGTTATCTTCTCTTCAAAGAAAAAGTTATATGCCTGCTTTGGAAAGGCTTTCTCACACATACAGAATAACTAATGTAAGAGCAGCAAAAGACCAACGCAGAATGGCAAAGCAGCCCACAAACACAAAACATATACTGTATGTTAATCTTATGTGTGCATTGATAAGAGTACTGAAGCAAAAAAGTAACTCAGAAGTTATTTTTCCTCGTAACTAGTTACTTTTATAATGCAGTTTGTAATTCAGTTACTTTTTGAGAGCAGTACCTGTAACTAACTAGTTACTAATTTTCAGTAATTAGTTTAGTGTCAATAGATGTAACAAGAGGAAAAAGACAGAACAAAATAAAAAAGACAGGATGTAACAAGACAAAGAAAATGTAACAAAAGACATAAAAAACAAAACAAGATTTAAAAAAAGACAAAAAGAATAACGAAAAAGACATAAAAGACAAGGACAACAAAGACATAAGGACGTAAAAGAACCAAGAAGACGTAATGACAACAACGGCATTAGGAAAAAACATAACAAGACAAAAAAGACTCAACGAAAAAGATGTAAAAGACACAACAAGGTCAAAAACAACATATCCAATTGAAACACAACATAAAAGACATACCTAGACAATACATAACAATAAAAAAGACATATTAAACATGAAACAAAAACAACAAAAGATGTAAAAGATGTAACAGGATGAAAAAGACATAAAAAGATGAAAACAACATAAAAGCTGTGACAACACAAAACAAACAGAGAAGGCAACCTGTCCATGAAGAAAAGGTGAGGGACAGTTAGCTTAGCACAAGAACAGCATTTAAGAATAGGAGCTGCAGAGGATGGTCTTTTGTTCCAAAGGTGTCCATAATGCAGTGGCCTTCCCCAATTCTTTGGTGATTTTAAGAATCGGCCAGAGGAAAATCTTGTTTCTTACAATTGTCAATTTTTCTTTGTCTTATGAGAAATAAATGAGATTCTTATTTTGAGCTCACTGAAGTCTCATCTGTTTGATGTCTCAGAGGTTTCTCTTGAACAACAGGACTTTAATTTGACTACTGAGACGAATTTAAGATTTCACTTAGTTTTCTTTAAGACCTCACTGGTATCTTGAGAAATGATGAATTAAGACAGATTTGAAATCAGTGCAGTGAGACAAAGACAAACATTTTACGACCTTCAGTTGGTCTAAAATTAGTCTCGGGCTGAGACGAGACAAAGGCTATTTCTCAGGAGCCGAATTCAAGAAGTATGAGAAAATGGTCAAAGTCTGATATTGGTCTTAAATTGAGCGAGACACGGGGTAGACAAAGATGACATCTTATTTTGAGCTTTTTCCTTTCCCCTGACTGCTAGGTTGCCAAGCTAATGCAACACTGCTACACTGTCTCTTCTTCTTCCCATTGCTTATCTACATCTACATACAACACAAGACAAGCGTCCAGACAACTGGAAGAGTCAGAGAAAACCATCCAACCCCTGCCCCAAACATTCTGAACCAAACTGACACCCTACACCTCGTCTGGACCGAGGTTTGGCTCCGGTTTCTGAATTCTAGTGTGAAATGGGTATGATTGTCAGAGTAACAATTGCAACTAAATTAAATTGACAATGGAAAGTTGCAGGGTTGGGTAGTGTCAGATGCTATTTGACGATACAACAGGCTCTTAATTTGAAGAATACTGATGCATTTGAAACCATCAAATTAAATCTTGATGGTTTTAAAGTCCTCCGACAAGATCTATTATTTAAAATCTTGATGATTTACAACATTATACCAAAAGAAAACTCCTCTGTTCTAGTGTTGTAGTAGTCAAAATTGGAGGCCTTGGGATTTTATTTCAAGACAAGCCAAGACCACAACTGTGGGGATATCAGACCAAAAAATGACAAGACAGGCCACATGAAATTATGTAGCCAGTTACACTGTATCAACTTTACCACATTTTCTCCACTGAAAGGGCACTCTATGGGTCAGTTTATTACATTACATCCACTGAAGGGCACTCTTGAGGGCACATTTTCGAACAACTAATGTCATCTCTGAATGTCATTGCTTGACATTGGTGGTGCTGCTCCCTCACTTGGGTGAAAGAGGTATTCATTTGGTCTCAACCCCTCAAAGTCTTGGTCATGACTTGGTCTCAGCTTAGATGTTCTTTGACAACAATAGTCTTTTCTCATGCATCTCTGAACTTTATCATACACACGAAAGTTAAATACATCCAAAGAATTCATTGTTTTGAAACTTAACACCATTTATATTTGAGTTTCAGAAAAGTACCTTCAACAAGTTTGTTTGAAATATATATTTTTTTAAATTGGTCACACTTCATTTTACAGTACACTAATAAGACATAACGAGTAATACATTAAACACAGAGTTATACCCTTATAAGAGCTAACAAGCTGTACTTTGTATCAAATTAGACAAAACTAGAAATATTTTTTAGACACTTAAACAATTATACCACAATAAAAAGCTCACAGGCCATACTTTGTATCAAATGCTAAACATTTTTATTGGACACTAAACAAACAACTTTAAACTAATAATATTATTTCTAGTTTTTGTCTCTAATTTGACACAAAGTACATCTTGTTAGGGTAACACTGTGTTTGTTTAGTGTCTAAAAAAAGAACATATTTTTGTCTAATTTGACATTAAGTATGACTTGTTAGCTTTAATAATTGTATACGAGTATAACTGTTTGTTTACTGTCTAAAACAATATTATTTCTAGTTTTTGTCAAATTTGATACAAAGTATGTCTTGTTGCGTCTTATTAGTGTGCTGTAAAATACCTAAATGTACAGTAATGCTGTCATACTATGGCAACTGTGACTGCGAGTGTAATCACAAAATATTTAGCTTTTGCACTCTTTCGTTTTCAGTACTTATTAAAAACAACATATGGTGTGTCAATATGTATTGATATACAAGAGCCGTGTTGTCCAGTCGTCCTGGATGAGACACTCGGCTGTGCCGGATGTGACACGCCGCCTCTCAGAGCGCAGGGTGGAGGGGTTGAGAGCTTTTGCCGCGAGAGGGAGGAGGAGAGATTAGCCTAAAAGACAGCTCTATTAGAGACTTAACCTGGGCTTTGATCATTTCCTGAGCTCCCCTTCAGATCAGCCCGAGCAACAGACGGCAAATCTGACAGGCTCCTGCTCTACCCCCCGCGCCCGAACCACCAGCACTCATATCCCTCATAATGTACCCAAGCTTCACTGTGATCAAAGACCCCCTTTTTCTGGTGACTGAGACTCCCATCTGTCTGCCCACAATAGAGAAGACCGGGAGAGAGGAGCTGACTGTCAGACTGAGTGAAGGGGAGTATTTCAGGGCACACATACGAGTACAGTACGCTGGAGTCCAGAGACAAAAAGCAGATGTGATGTTTGTTTTTCCTCTGACACATCCTCCCTCCCTCCCTCCTCCACTGTGTATCTGAATTGCAGCATAATAACTTGTGCCAGCTACTCCCCTCGAGTGTCAAACATGATTGGTATGAACATACATTCGGTATAAATGCACAGTACAAAGCAGACAGATAAGGACATATTCATTTGGAGCTGACTGGGCAAATAGGGAACATTCGACAGGGAAAAAAATAAAAATAGAAAAAGACCCGAGGCCTTATTCATAAAGCTCAGCACTAACAGCAGTGGATTGCACGACATTTTCTGCTCAGTGATTTGAGCTTTTTCATAAATTGACTCGGGCTGTGATTGCCTGAAACACACCGCTGCATACATACTCTCAGCAATTACTCCAGTGACAAATGACAAAAATCAACATGTTAATCAAGTCTTACATAGTTAACAGCTTCACTGATTACCGGTGTGTGAGTGAGTCGCTAGTAACGGTGGCGGAAAAAAAAGGGGGGGGGGGGGGGGGCAATTTTGCCTTCAAAATAAAATGGAACCTTACTTCTAGCTGGAACAACAACCCTGTTTTACATAAGAAAGAACCCAATGACAATAATCAAATGAATCATTGCATTTTACCTTCAGTGAGGCAAGTACATTGTAATTCTAGCTTTCTTTAATTGTTTCTGATGGCATTGATTGGAAAACGGAACAATCCAGTGAAATCATCCCCTGCTAACGGCTCTGTGGGGCTCCAGACCTACTGTGGTACTAAATACTAATGTTAACATGCTAAACATACTCACTATGGTAATGGTAACATGCTAAAGTTAAGCAGGTATAATGCTGCCATGTTCATTGTCAAAAATTAGCACATTAGCATGCCAACTACGGCTGCACGATATTGCGATTATTTTGACAGAAGTTGAAATTGCAGTATGCAATACGATTAGTGGGCATGATCATTTGTGCATCACAATTTTCACTTTTACTGAAAATAAATAAACAAATAAATAAAAAAATAAAATTGTGAATATGCTACATTTGTTGGTGTCTGCACCAAAAAAACATGTTTTCTTTCATCTGTAGGATAAGATTGTTAGGTCGGGACATCTCTGTGCAGCCCTAATGCCAACATTTGCTCATCAGAGCCACACCAAGCAGCAACCTCTGTGTCGTCCACTGGGTCATATAATGGACTATATGACAATCATATTAAAATGCCAAACTTTACAGCAGAAATAAACATGCTGAGCCAGTACACTTTCAGTGTCAGTGCTGCAGAAAGATCTGGCTCCAAATGTCATCATTCTGCTAAAGGGAAAAAAAGCACCCTGGCTTATATTTATGTTCATATTTATATATGTTTATTTTTCTCTAAACCAATACCAGTTGTCTTTGGCGGTGCAAAACACCCCCACCCCCCCCACCCCACCAGTATAAAAGAGACGCCTGTAAAATTGTTGACAGCACATATCAAATTACAAACAAGGTCAGTTATGAATCTTTCTGTTATGAACTTTTGATCCATGGTTTTCATTTTTGTAAAACTTTCCTCAAGCTGAAAGAAAGCAATTTAAAAATCTGTGAGGTCATCACAATGTAAGGTCTACGGGATGAGTGGAAACTCGCAGGTTGGGTAAAGGGGCGAAACACTACGAGGAAATAAACCCAGAAGCGAGTAAAGAAAGAAATTCTCCATGGACTCGATGGGCGCCATCTTTGCATTCACTATGTAGTTCCTTATAGGATATTTATGCTTAATCCCCACAAAAGAAGCTAGTTTGTTTACCTTCATACTGTTAGCAACCAGGTTAGGGTAACGTGCCATTTTTAGTGTTTAGGCTGCTAGCTTGGATGTTGTAGTGATGGGGACCTTTTAAAAAGGTCACACAAAGATAATGGCAGGACAGGTGAGTGCCACCTAAAAGATGCTGCCAATGGCAGGCTTACAACCGAACTGCATGAAGCAAGGATGCAGCCGCAGCGTGCCCACAGAAGAGCGCATTCATTATGTTCAACTGAACCTGCTTCATTGACCACAGAGGCCGTGCGCACCTGTGTAGGCAATGTGTTGCTAATGTCTATTTTTACACAGTTGGTATATATTCATTTTCTCTACATGGGGCTATGCTGCCTGCCGTCAGGTTAAAACAAGCATGGTGAAGTGCCCTTTAGGTGCCCGTCCAGTAGAGAAAATGTGAAGCAGTGCTATGTAGCCTACACTACATGTTAGAAAATAAATTAGCCACTACGTGCCTCTAAAACAGTTAATAGTTCTGTAGTTATTGTTCTTTAAGTCACGTAATAAAACAGTTTTACTCTAAATTCAGGGATTGGAACTGTTTCACCATAAGTGTATCATCACTTTCGCCACACTGGTGCACCATCATGCACAGCTGGTGCCCTTTTCGCCCCTGTCCCTCAGACAGCCTGAGTCCGTCACTGCGTACGTAGAAAACAAGTACGATCCCTTTAAAAATGGTTGAAATAAATATCTCATTGTACCAGAGGCAATGCATTACACCTTAAAATAAATCAATCAAATCAATGTTCATCCATTAACCTGTAGTTAAAACCATCTCATTAATCAATCCAGTAGCAGTTACTACAGCCTATACGGTTCCAAACCCTGCATAACCAACCGTATTATCACTTGGCAAAACTCAAGATGAGCACAGCGAAGCCGATCATCTTGGTGGAAAAATCTCAGAAAACACGGCTGGCAGGCAAACCACATGCCACAAAGACAGCGAGTCTGCCTGTAGGCCTCACAAATAACTTCATTCAGTCTCAAATATTTGTTGAAAGCTCTATATTTTTAAGAGATAGAACAACATAACAACCACTAATTTGGTACCAGACAGCATTAAAAGAATTTTATTTCATTTTAGGCCTTACTTTAATGTGAGATTTTACATGGGTCTGTTCTATATGTATGTACAGAAAGAAGGAAATGCGGCTGCCATTCTTTTGCCTTAAATAATTGACTCTAAAGGGATAAATTATTGTATTATCTGATCAGTAGACAGCCTTTTGAAATGATTTGAAATGCATCTGGTGTACTCCTTTGTGGATTCAGAAGGTGATGAGGGTCACATGTGTCACTCCGGCCGATGACGTCATTAGTTTTTGAATGCAAAAAAATACAGGAAAAAAAATCCCACAGAATTTCTCGTCTCTCATCAATGCACACTGATATTCTTGAGTTTCTACAAATGCTTCTTTGTCCTGCCCACAACATGAAACATTAGTTCATTGTCCTCGCCATCTATTCATCTCCAGCTCTATCTGTACTGAGTCTCTCTCCATCTGTCTGTCTTTCTCTCTCAAACACACACACACAGACACACACACACCTCCAGTTTGGCTGGGAACAGGTTTTGCCTCAGGGGCTCTGTCTTGCTCCGTCCCCATTACTAGGCTAATGAAAGCAGTGAGAGGATCATGGAGCTGCTTTTTACACTGCTTAACCCTTATTACAACCTGTGACCTCTGTGCAGGAGCACACACACGCACTCACACAGACACACACACACACACACACACACACACACACATATACAGTATACAGGTGGATGATTGACACACATACTGTAGGTAGACATATACAATAGGTGGAAGTGGAGAAATACACAGCACTCCAGCAATTATTTGTGCATTTTTATCCATGCCATCGTCGTATTTATGTGTGTATTTTTACTCATGTGCACGCAGTGTTGATTGCTTGAATTATTAATTTCTTTATGAATAATAAATGTGTTTGTGATGACTGGAACACCTGACCCTGATTACCTGCTTATAAGTATGAAAGTGGGTGATGACTAAAACACATGCAAATTTTCAGAAATCCTCAGTGTTGACGTGCAGCTGGTTTGAATAACACTGAGAGCTGCTGTTAGTCACTCCTGACGGAGAGCAATGATGGAAAGTTTCTGCAAAAGTTTAACACAGAAGTTTCCTTTTTTGCCTTGTTTGTTGGTTAACTGATGAATTTGTAACAAGTCTTACCTGCACTCTGTCCTGTAACTGGTATTCTTAAAGGGATAGTACAGATTATTTGTTGTAGGGTTGTATGAGGTCCCAGTTAGAGCCAAAATAGGGGGTTTCATGAGTCTATTTACTACATGATAGCTGAACTAAACTAAAATAGCTAATATAGCTACAATAAATTAATGTAGCTACACTAAAATATTACAGCTAAAATAAAATAATATAGCTACACTACAATAATATAACTACAGTAAAATAAAATGAAATAAAATAGCTACAGTGGCTGAGATTTCACTTCATGGTAAAAGTAAAATACAGAAGAAATAAATCTTGTTTGCTCATCTGTGTGGTGCTGCAGCTGTGGAAATATTTCGGGGCATTAGATTATTTTATAAAAGTTGTAAATGTGTTATCTTGGCATCATGAAAGGACAATTCAACCATTTGGTAGAACATGTTTTTAGACAGTAAAAAAAATCATACTTTATCATATTATCAATAAAGAATGGTCAGATTTTTTTTTTTTAAATTTAGTAAGAAATGGTAAATTTTAGCTTAGCTTCACTACTTTTATCATAAAGAGACAATTGAACCTTTGTTTTACTGTCATTATTATTGAAACATTTGATGCAGCTTGTTTTCAGACAGTAAAAATCATATTTATGAAAATATTTTAGCATATATTTAATGTAATAAAATATTCTTACCTATAATGATTACACCAAACAGATTCCACATGTCTGGAGTGACTTTTTTGTGAGGACGGTGGATTTTTTCAGCATAACAAGCCTAAACCAAGTGTTAGAGAAGCTTAATTGGATTGAATTAACAGATTGTTTAATAAGATATAGGCTATGTTTATATGTAGGCTGTATGTAGAAATTTTTTCACTGAGTCCAATATTGCTTTCTCCATACCAACCAAACTCCATCAGCGAAATCAGTAACTTTACCTCACAGAACATGAGAGTTGCTTGTCCACAACTGCCTCGATCTGTTAGTTTGTTTGTGCTATTGTGTGACTTTAGAAAATCCAAACCATCCTTTTATAACACAAAAGTCACACAATAACACAGATTAACAAACAGACTGATGCAGTGGTAGCCTACTCCTGCGATTCCTGTCTTCTGCAGGGTAAAATGAATTATTTTGCCTGTGGAGTTTGGCTGGTCTGGAAACAACTATATCTTATATAATGGTGGTTTCCCATCAGAACAGTCTCTCTGACAGCAAAGTAAAGTGATGAAAAGCAAAGCAACTGATTTTGATATTTTTAGATGGTCATTTTTTAAAGCTGTTAAAAAATGTTTTTTAGCTGACCCCTTCCACAGCTGCTCACTGCTTAGCTTTCTTGCTTGTGCCCCTCAGTGCTGGGTGTACCAACCAGCATCCACATGAATCATGTTTTTCATACTTAACAAAATGTCTTATTAGTCTTAAAAAATGTCTTATTTGTTTGTGGTAATTATGTGTTTCAAATGTAAAATGTTAACCTCTTACTGTTGTTAAATGCTACATGTAGGACCTTTTAAAGAGCAGCACAATGTGACATTTCCATGAAATCATAAAGAATTCAATATTTGTCCTTACCCACTGGCTGGTAACCCTGCCTCGTAGGGCCTCCAAATGGGTTGCGAGTGCCAAAAGAGCCTCCGTCGATGGACCCGTACGACATTGTGTGTGACGGTTGGTGGTGTGACAGCTGCAGGCGTCTAGAGAAGGAA
>JAJHUR010137237.1:0-30125 GCA_027495735.1 Lutjanus campechanus | reverse complement strand
AAAAAAAAAAAAAAAAAAAAAAAGAATTAGCCTATCCCTGTTGCACTCCACCCACTGAGATGATGAAGGAACAACAGAGAGAAATTCCTGACAGATAACAGTAAAATCATGCATGTGTGGTTCCAGATATACCCACCTACCTTCTAAGCCTAACAACAGGATGCTGTGACCATCTGTGTCACAAAAATTAGCACAGAGTGGGTCGGAAATTGTCAAAAATATTATTGTTGCTGCTGGAATTATGACAGGCTGCAGGCACAACAGCTCCATGGAGTGTTACTTAAACCTCAATCCAAAATCAACAGAGATTATCACCAGTTTGCCGCCATATCTTGCTGAAACATTTCACCATATTATAATAACCCGAGGGTTAAACAAAAGGCATCTCATTTATCTGCCTGAGGCATTTTTGGTTTTAAATTGTCTAGTCTTCTGCCTTCAGGACAGTATGAGATCAGTCTTGCATAGGCCAAACTAATACTGATATAGATGTAACCTATAACCTATGTAAGTGAAAACACTTACATAGGTTACCACCTGTAAGCCCAATGAGGAGCAGCATCTGTCCTTGCTAATATTGTCATTGCAGGGCAGCTGTATGAGGATGGTGTGAAACAGAACACCTTGTGCACACACACACAGAGCCTTACTAATGGAAAAATCTTCACACTGTTCCTGTTAGTGAAACTCGACAAGCAATGCCCTCTGAAAGCTGTGCGCAGCCAGGCCTGAAAGAGGGGAGGAAAGGTGCATGGCATGGCAGCTTAATATCATCCTCATTACAGACAGAAAAACAGCTTGCTTGTAGGGGTAGCTCCATACGTCACGTAACATTCAAAATCAGATTTTTCCAAACATATATATCAAACGTGGAACATGCTGTTTAGTATTTCAATGGAGAGACTACCATAGAAGTAAGATCAAGTAAAATCTGATTTTGGTTGTAAGAAAATAAAGCTAACACAATATTTGGAATGAATGGAGATTGATGTATTGTATAAATATCAATATTATGAATAATCAGAGTCTGGGGTAGGAAGACAACACTTCAATTTCTCTGAAGGATGCCACTCAAATCCAAACATTTCCTCCTGAATATTTAGGCTACGTGAATATAATATTCATTTTACTGCAGAAGGACAGTGAATGCATAACAATGAGATCTGCTAATGAGATCAACCATCAAGCTGAAATGCATACATATTAAACTGGGGTCTCAATGTCATTTGCTTTTTGCATCGTTTATTCTTCTACCTCATTTTCCCCCCAGGTTCATTCAATATTTTATTCTGACTTAGATTTGTTTACAGCCAAGAATAATGACTGCATATCACAGTTTTATTCTGTGTGCCTCTGTTATTTGCGTAATGAGAAGAGCCATTACCAAATTAATATTATTTGCATAAACATTTTCACCTTAGTAAATTATTTATTTTGAGTCAAACAATGTTAATGACACCCGCTTGCGAAACTGAAGCCATGCGATATATCTATATTCCTGAGGAATATCTTTCATTAGCAATGTTGTTTAAAACTCAAATTAATTACAAATTTCTGGAGCAACATGAAATAAATTGAGCTAAACAGCTGCCATGTATTGGTTTTGTAAATCCTACACTGATTTATTTTCCACTGTGCTTCAAAGGGTAAAAACTACAACTTGGTTCCTCATCATGCACCAACAACAAACACCACTTTCATGATGATTACATATGCAATCTCTCTCTCTAAAAAAATGACATTTAAATCATTTTCCACTTGCTTAGTAAACAATGGAAGTGAGATAATTGATCATGTGCAAGGGGGATCTCGGTGAGCGGCAGAAGGTCACCACCCGCCAGCAAAGCTGATAGGGGAAAATGGCGTTGATGCTCCCGAGCTGCCATTTTTCTTCCCTGACAAAGACTCCATCTGCCACAGAGCCATTTGCAGCCTCCGAGTCAGAATATCAATGATTTCCAACCATTCTACATTGCAGCATTCACCTTGGTGTCACCTCTACACCCGTCTGATTGCTGACACCACAGATCCTCTCTGCGAAGCTCCTGTAGACTGCCAACAGAAGTCTCATCCAGCTAAGTGCCATTTATTACTGCTCAGGAATGTAAGCATTTTACTAGCATTGATAATATTTGTGCATTTTCAGATCTATGATCAAGCAGCTGCGATGTTTCACAATTTCTGGTTCACTCTAAAAAGAAGAAATCCATGAATTCAGTCGCAAAATTAAGCCCATCAAAAGAATGGCATACTTTGGAAGCCTTTTTCCATGACACACTGCAGGATCTTTATTTGGTGATGTATAATGTTGCTGTGAAAAATCCCTGTTGTTTAATGAAGAGTTAATGCCAACAGTAAAGAAGAAGCAGCAGGCAGCTGGCCATGACCATGCAAGAAAACTCAATTTTCCTCAATGCCACCTGTACATGATAGAGACGCTCTTGCAGGCCTACAGTTCTCCAATAAGCTACTTAGTATGGTATACTGGCATGTTGTCCCAAAACCCAGCCTTGCCTGACCTTTGACCCCAGGAGAGAAGCATATATAATTAATTGCACTTTATAGACAACAAATGAGCATCTGACTGTAGCTACCTGGAACTCAAACTGCTCCCTGCTGTACTACCTTCCACCTGGTTTTATCCCTGCTAAGCAGACACAAGTTGCTCCAAATAAACCCATACCAATCCCTCCACTGTGTTTCAATGTTAAATATTATATAACTCTTTTCAAACTAGCGAGCTATCGATCAACAGAGAAGCCCAAACAGTACGTAAGAAAAATAATGAGTGTGCCCGAGCATGTTATGTGTTTCAAGTACAGCAGTAAAACAAAGGATGGACCCAAAAATGCAGACTGAAGCTAAGCAGAAAGAGTTAAACTGATTTAAGTAACAAAGATAAAGTAAATGAGAAACAGGCTTACGTGGATGACAAAGCATACAGTGTAAGTCACAAAAACATGTGCCACCTACGGGTTGGTTTGCTTTACATAAGGGTTGGGGATAGGATGAATACGCCATTGGGGCATTTGCAGTGAGCGAGAGGGGGCGAGAGGGGCTCCATCTGACGGGGCCGCAGCCTCAACTAGTGGCAGGTGGCTGCATAGCATCTTCAAGGCAACAGCTACGTAGCATTGTAAATTAATAAAATATTGATAAATAATTTAAACCAACTAGTATCAGCGGTGCCAAGTGCTGAGGATGGCGTTTAATTGTCATGTGCACTGACTAGTAGATTGAGATGAAGCAGGATTTGTATATATTTAATGCAAAGGTCATTATAATCACATAAGTTAGCATGATGTAACCAGTGGCTCTGGATTAGTACCACACAGAAACAGATTATGTACATTGCTGCTATTCTTAGAAGATAATATGGCTCTGTATTCATTAAATGTGTGAGAACAGTCAGCGTCAATGCAGACGCATACAACTAATACATCTCAAAGTTACATCATTCACATGAGTCTTTGATTTGACAGATTTCTTTCATCACTTCACTTTCCGTTCCTGCATGTATGCTAGTCCCCCTCTGGGCAGAAAAAGAAGAGTGGGCTCTGATATGTACTATCACATCATATGACTACAGCCTACTCAGCTCAGCTACACAGGGTTCAATGTTAATGTTTTTTTGTTTTTCTGTCAAATTAGCTTACTTATTGACGTTTTTTTAAATAACAACAAAGTAAATTTTCAGGTTTAATCTAGCAGTGTATAAAATGTCAGAAAATAATTTTTCACAGTCCAAGGTGATGTCTTTAAAGTCTCATTTTGTCAGTCTCAAAGCCAAAGATATTCAGTTTAATATGACAATAAACAAAGAACAGTGGGATATCTCCATATTTGAGAGGATTAAAACTGAATTTTGTGCCATTTTTGCATGAAAATTTATTTTAATGATTAATCGCTTATCAAAATGGTATAATATTTTAATTATTTTTTACCACTCATCTAATCAGGCAAGTGAGTTACCAAATTTACTTCACAAACAAGGCATTTTACTTGCCCCAGGCGGGTGGGCAATCCTCCATTGGATATATATATATAAAAAAGGCCTCGCAGTTGTATGCCTTCACCAACCAGTCAAGTTGCAGTAGATATCCATGTATGTCCAGACTCATACATAGTGAAGACTTTGAAGGAATAGAATTAAAAGGTATTAAAGCTGCAGTGTGTAGAATGCCTTCAAACAGTTGATTATTGAGTCTCAGGACTTGAGAGGTTTCCTTTTCTCCATCCTAAAGAGTTTACAGAGGCAATAGTGAGCGAGCACAGGCCAACACACATCAGCTGTGTATAATAAATCAAATATCTGAAGGTACAAACAGTGACAGAGGAGAGAAACTACATTTCAAATCATAGAGATTCAGTTTGAAGCTACAAAAGTAGTGAGAGCTGAACATAAAGAGACTTTATGTGCACACATGAGCTCAGTATCACAAGACACGCTTGTTCAAGGAGGAGAAAAGGAGGCTCATCACGGTTTGGCTGCGGTCTTTATCCCGTTCTTGGAATCTATCGCTTACTCCGACTTAATGCAAGCATGTGTCTGAGTGTGTGTGGCTGTGACCAGCACTGTTGTGGCTGTGACGTTACAGTCAGTGTAACTGCTGCACGCCTGATGGGACAATCGTACAGAGCATGTGTGTGAATTTGACCAATACAGAATCCGTCCGGTCACCTGTCAGGGCTAGTCATGCTGAAAAACAGCTGGTTACAGTCTCTGGCCGGTCGATCAGTGCATCCCTAATTAGATGCAGCCCTAACTGAAAGGGATTATCTTTATATGAGTCTATACATATGTTTATTTTAATAAAAATGTTAATCATTATGCCTTTAACAACTCATTTCAGAGCTGTGACATTACTGCGCAGCAACCAATGTGTCAGCTTCTGCAACCAAAAGCAAAGGCTGGCTATAACTTGGCAACCTGGCAGCTGCTTCAGGAACTTACTGTTGGGCCCTGTAGGTAAACTGAAGGTTACTCATAACTGCTATAATAAATCCTTGAGGGGTTCTACTACACACAGAGATAAAAGAGAGAGTGCTCAGGTTTAGATGATGGGATTCCTGTGGCGAGGCTCATTTGCCATTGCCATTTCAATTCGGCTTGTCTACAGCGCTACAGATGACCTGGCTCTTTCCAGGGTCAGTCACATAAACAGTAGGAGACTTTTTCTCTAGATCGGGAGGTGGCCATGTACATGTCATAAGTTAGCCTTTATGAAGCAAAGAATGCTGAAATTATGCCATGAAATTTAACTGGGCGATTTTAATAAATGTTGAAAAATTCGGGAAAGCACAAAAGGATTCAGAGGAGCAAAGACACAAGAGGGAAAACTTTGGTAGGATTGAACCCAAGGTAAATGTGAACACACATCCTTCTAGAAACAACAGCATTGATCATTCAACCAAAAATTCAACATTACAATTAAAGGACCAGTGGGTAGGATAAAGGACAAAAAAAATAGGCTGATGGGTCCAGCAGGATGCCAGATTAGCTGTTGAAAAGCTCCAGATCCGTTGATCACACACACACATGTACGTAAGCATGCACACATGCAAGCGATCACAGGATCCCCTCCAGGAGATAATTAAAGTCATCTGAGTAGTTGTAATTACCTACTTCCATCCCAGGATCCACCACTGCCTCAATCTGTCAATTTATTTGTGTTATTATGTTTTAAAAGATTAGTTGAGAGAGGTGTTCTACGAAGTGAGACTAATGTGTTGGTAAGGTATGTTGAGGGTTTTCAATGTCACAAATGTCTCTTTAAACCTGGCTAGATCACCATGGTCACTTACGCTGAACTCATAACTTGGTCGTGAGCAGGTTATGTTCTGAGTTTTAGATTAAAAGGTGCTGCAAAGCATCAGCAATATAGATTATAACCTGAAGGAGGACATTAAAAATTAAAAGTTGCTGAGCTGTACGTTCATGATATCACTGAACGAAGCCATTTAATGTAGAAATTTAACAAAATGTAACGTAACAGCAGCACAAAATGTAAGCACCGCGCTGTTACGCGAACCTCCATTTGGCGTTGCAGAATAATTTTTTCCCCATTTGCTTCAGGTAATATTAACACTTTGAATTTACACAGTATATCATCCACACACAAAAAGAATGATGAAGGAACAACATACCACTTTACTGCTACTACTTACAGTTTAAAATCTGTTTTGCATTGCTGATTTTGCAACTCAGAAAACTGATTCAAAAATTGATTTGTCTATCCTATTTAGCGTGGAAAATCTTCAATCAGTTACATTCAGCTTACTTTGATTTGGACAAAAACTTAAATGATCTCCATGTCTCTTTCATCACAGGACAGTGTCACTGTACAAAAATGCAGTGCAACATGGCTATCTCGCACCCTCTGTAGATATAAACAGCTCATTCTAAGGTAACAAAAACACAATTCTTATTTTCAGGTGATTATCCGCTAATGAAAACATACTTGTGAATATTATATCTCATATCTGCTGTATTCTGCCAATGGATCCCCATAAATATCACACACAGGACCTTAGAGAATAAGGTCCAATCTTAATTTAATTTCAAGTTTGTCTGCCTTGAAACTGCGTTGATGTAGTGTGAGTGAGTGTAACTGTCCTCATTATATTCACTGCTTGGAAACCAAAGTATTTTATGATAAATACCTCTCATCAATTCACACTTACTCCACAGTGAAAACTTTGCTACACTTGCAAGACTGCAAATGAACTCTCTTGTAATTTGGTAGCAAGTACTGGAGTCAGAGAAAAAACTATGTCACACATTCTGATAGAGTAGAGCCCAGGCTGAAGGGAAATGAATTGATATACTAACCAACTCTGTCTTGGGGGCAACAATCCAAATTTTAATAGCAGCTAGGAAACATCTGTATATGTGGAGTAGCCCAATTTAAAATTTAAAACAAAGCCTAACAATTACCCTTGTTTGGCGGACAGTAATTTATCTTAGCATACCCCATAGTCAAAAAAGTTTTCCTTTCTCCCCCTAGAGATTTAAATATGTTCTGAAGCCTTGACACTCAAGTTCTAAGAAAGACAGGAATTAATTAGATTAACACACAAAACGAGAGCAACGTGTAATGCAGCAAAAACTAATTTCATAAAGGAGGACTTTGTTAAATCTCAACCTAATTGGAAAATTTTAATCCTATACCTAAATAATACTTTAATATGAGGTGCTCTGCTTAGTCCTGCATTTCCATTCATGAGCTACTTTTTCCAATTTAACAAAGCAAACTGGTTTTCCCTATACAAAATCAAAAGAGGCACTTCAAAGAGCATAATGGCAGAGATGGACAATGGGTAGCTGATGTAACCAAACACTTACTGCATGAGACTACTGTCCTCAGCTCTGTGACATCACTGCTCTCTGCACCTGAAACACGAGACAACCACAGTCAGATTTATTGCTTGATTTTATCGATTCACTTATTCGGCATTGTTCCCATCTGAAAGCTCCATGAAAATGAAATAAAAATGGTAATTTGGACCCACGGGCAGAGAAGTTATCCATTCTAAACATCAGCAGAAAATCAAGCTCCTGCACCAAGAGACAACACAGGGCAATGAGACATGACAAAAACACTTCGGAGAAATTGGATTATGGTATACTCTAAAGTAGCTATATGGCTATATGGCCAACATTTTGATTTTGCAAAAAACATCCACTGACCCTGGGAAACTGTATCAACTAAATGTCTAATTTATTGAAAAACACTCAAATACTAAGCTTTAAAGTCTGGTCCTACTGAAATTTTTATTGCAGAATAAAGCAGTGTTCATCCTTAATGTTCATTCTCTGACATAACTGTTCTCATGATCAAGAGACGTTAGAACATATTTCTGACCAGCGGCCACATGTGTACTATTAATGCATTACCATCTGGGTTCATTTTGTTTGGAATGTGAAGAAAACGAGCATAAACCAGCTCCAAACTTTGAATCAATCATGAATCACTTAAATCCTTTCAAGTACTCATACATCACTCAACATCACTGAGTCTACGTTGTCTCTACAACCATACTATTGAAGTTATGGTCCTGCTTTGTAACTCTGGACTAAATCAACCCTGACCACTGAAAATAACAAACTAACTAAGGGTTCTTATCTTCTATATCTTTACCTAACATGAGCATGATATACAGAGAAGTTGCAATTTATCTTACTGTAAAACCACAGTTTTCCCTTGACATTCTCTAAAAATTGTCTTCTTTGGTATAATGCTATTAGAAAAGTCCCTCTATGTTATGTTAGACTATTTGAATTGATACTGCATTTTCAACAGTTGAAGGTTGTGATATTATCCTCATAGTCTACTAAAAATGACTGCAAGCAAACTAATATTCCAGAGAGCAGAGCGGCCGATGCCCAATACATGATGTCGATATCAAAACAGAGGAAAAAACATACATAATTCTATTAGTCCATGCGCATTAAAAGCTTATATAAATGGTAATTAGCTAGTAACATGTTGTTTGAGATGGATTTTTTATTAATTAATTAAACAGAAAGGTACACTGGGTTATACTGTAGATTTCAGAACATAATTGGCATGAAAGGGAGAAGCGACATCATTCAACTACATTATTGTAGACATTATAACAGAAGCAAATAACTGTTTTAGACTAGAGTGGATATCACTTCATGAGAGAGACGTGTTAAAAGTATGCCAAAAATCACATGGGGGAGTGCTAACATCATTACACAGCAGCCACAATGACAAGACTGCATGCAGATGTCTGGGCCTCATAAGTGCAGGCATCAACCGTCAGATGAATCAGTCTATCACGTAAAACTGCACTTTATTTTTTCCTTGCTAAAATGGAACATTTTATGATTGTGAGCAGGTAACATACATGACCGAACAAACTTTATGCTACAAATAAGAACAAAATAGTTATATCGATAGTTATTGCCAGGCCAAGCCTCCGCCTGAGTTTCTTTGTTTTGTTTTGTTTTAAAGGTGCATGTTAAAGGAATTAAATCCAACTGTGGAAATCACAAGGGTACTAAAGTTATATAAATGATAACAAACAATATTAATTGGCTAACAACATCACTCATTACTGTGAAGAAAACAAAAAATCTTGCACTGTGTCAAACACATGCATCACTTCATTAACACCATTTCAGTCTTAACTTTTACCTGATGAAGGTCTGAGGACCAAAACACTAAGTACAAAGGACCGACAGTAAGTAGGATTATAATTTTCCCTACAGTTTTTGGAACTGTTATTGCAAAGCTAGAACTCTGAGGAAACAGTTAATCATGACCCCCCAACAAAAAGTAATAAACTATTTTAATTTAACCAAGACACGAATGTTAGCCTGCTTTAAGGCATCCATTCTGCTTTTTAGTGTTGGTTTGTTTGGTATATTAATTGTAAAAACAACATATGCTTTGTTTATTTTATGTTTTTTGTATTAATAATTTCAATGTTGCAATGTATGCATAAAATACAAAGAAACAACCCAGAAAAACACACTGACACAAAAAAGGGAGACACACTCTTAGTAGACCATTCTATTAACTATAATGTTTAAATTAGTTGTTAAAGGGATAGTTCAACCAAAAATGAAAATTCATTATCTACACATCCCCATGCCGATCAAAGGCTATGTTCAGTTTTTTTGTCAAAAAAAAAAATACTCCCAAATCTCCCAAACAATGTAAGTGAACAGTGACCAGTTTTCAAACTGAAAAAACCCAGAAAAACCTTCAAACTAAACCCAACCTTCAATCAGCATGAGGGCGAGTAGATAATGACTGAATTTTCATTTATGTGTGAACTATCCCTTTAATTCTTCAAACATATCTGATGGATTGCTACTGAAAACTGTTGGTCTACATTTTTGTGAAGAACAAGTGTATGCTATAAACCACAAAAGAACTACTTGAGACTGTTAAAGCCCAACAAGCATATTTATCAGGTCAACACATTACTGACCCAGCTACGTATCATCAATACTGAGATGGATATGACCAGAGCGACAGGTGCATTGGCGTTCACATACAGCTCCCTTCATGTCACAATGACCCACCACTCCAAAATCCTCTTAAAATGTCTAGACACAATAAAAAATAAAGCTTAAAAGTGAAAAGGCTCTTTCATCTATCACATTTATTTTCTGATATACTTGTTATGTGTCATCTACATGCAGGTCACCTTAACTGTTCCATTTGTGTCATTTTGTATGGTGAATACTAGCGTTAAAGAGATTACCGTCCTCAACAGTGAGTAAAAAGGTCACTCTCTAGTTTCAAATAATTGTTGCACCAAGTCTTTGAACTGCTACAACACTGAGCCTCCTTGGGTTACTCGATCTGGCTGCTTGTCATCATTTAAAGAAGAGATAATGGCACTGGCCTCCGTGTTAAGAAAGCTGTTTACTAAGTCATGAGTAATAACTTACAGATAACATGGGTACCAAAAACAGTTTCCTTCTTCACAGTCTCCTTGACAGTCCTTGTGTTACACGATTTGAGAGGTCCAGCTCGCTAGTGAGGTCAGGGTGAACATGTCTGTTGCGACTGGGCCTGCAGCATCTTAATATCTACTGTTCACTTGGTAATCTCAGCCTCTCAGCTCTGACAAACCAACACTGTCTCCCACAAATTCTGTAAATATTTTACATTTTAAAATTACATTCAAAGGTAACATTCAGTGCCGACACAGAAAACAGTGTGACATATAGTGCAGCAAAAAGAAAAGGTATGTTGTAGCAGATGGGTACGTAAGCATTTGTCTTCCATAGTGGTGTCCTGTTTGTGTCCTAACTGGTAGTCAGTGTTGACATTTTCATTATTCACCATAACCGTGTTTCCCTAAACATTTTGTCGAGTATAGGTCCAATACATTCTTCCAGATATGGTGAAGAAGATCATAAAACGGGGCAGCGCTGTGAATCTTTTGAACCACTCAGCTAAAACACTACAGAGCATTTCAATAAAAGGAGTTTGTTTAAAGTTGTACATCACAGAATGAGTGATTGTTGTGTAGGATTTTGTAGCATCTAGTGGTGAGCTTTGAGATTGCAAACACCTTGCGTCACTCTGCATGTTGTAAGTAGGGATGTTCCTGGCAACTAATTTCCCTGTCGATTAAACGCAAAATTTAATTCAGTCTAGTCGACTAGTCTAACACTAAGAAAACAGTCAGAAAGCAGTTAAAATTGAGCAGAATTTATTAATTTATAATGTTAAACACTGTCGGAAAAAAAATACTGTGCATATTAAGAGCCATTTGAAGCCGTTAATCACAGTCGCGCACTAAATATGCAATACAAACCAAACACATTAACTTACAAAACATTAAAGCGACTCACTAAATGCTTCACCGTTTCAGACCGAAGAGGATCACAGAGTCTGCAGGTAAACAACCCAGTGCTGACGTTAGCCACCAGTCTGCTACACAGTGTGGTTAATGTTAGCAGTGCTAGCAGCAGCAACAGCAGCAGCTCCACGTGTCTGTGCTTAATGTGGGCACATGTTTCTCCGGTCGGGTGATTATATATCAGCTTATTATGTTACAGTCTACATTCAACATTACTTACATTTTCTAGATTAAAACACTGCCAAACTGTGCTGGTTTTACGAGCTGTCATCTGTCTGACTTTGCTGATATAAACATCGGGGGTTGCCTAGGTGATCGCGGTGATCGGTGACCACGCTGGGCGAGAGAGGCTGCCATCTGACAGTGCCGCAGCCCCGACAGTGGCGGATGGCTGCATGAAATCTTAGAGGTAACAGATAACTGGCATTGTGCACAACTGAAATATTGATAAATAGTTTAAACGACTAGTATTTCTGGTGCCGACTAGTGAGGGAGGGGACGTTTAATCATATAGTCGACTAATCGCGTGCATCCCTAGTTGTAAGGTCAACTTGTCCACAGAGGGCAAGGTGTCAGTAAAACTCACGCAAAACGTCAAAGGCTGTATTAGTGCTGGGCGATTTATTTATGATTGTGGCTTCCCACAATCATTAAAACAAGATAATCGAAATAAAACAATTATTGTGCCGCATGCTGTGGTGGTGTGTTGCCTTTTGTCTTGTGTTGTAAATGTAGTGCATCATTCCTTTCCAGCCAGTTTCAGTTTCAATTTGTTTTGATTGAATTTGAAACACTTTATAGAAGATAACAGGAAGGCAGCCTTTGGTTGAGAAGAAAGTTAAAACTAAGCCGGCACAGCAGGACAGGACGTTGTTCAGTTACGCGTTTGTTGCTGTTTGTGTTAAATTACAAACTTATTCCACATATTTGTCAGCTATATTAAGCAGAGAGAGGGGGGCAGATGAGCGGACACTTTGTACAGCATGGACACAGTACTGTGTGCACTAAGCAGATAGGAGGAGAGAAATCAGCTCACAGATAATCTCACATGGTGATCTTTTTAATTTATATGTAGCAGAAGGAGCAACAGTCGGTTTATCCAGGAAAACAAAAAGCTTTGTGTTAAAAATCCATGCGGTAATCAGCTCTATATGTGATTATAAAAACGGGTTTATAATCGGGATTTCAATGTCAATCAAAAAAAATCAGGATTATGACTTTTTGCAATATTCGAGCAGCCCCAGGCCATATCTAGAGCCTGTGTTTGGTTTGTCTATTCTGGCAACGGAAGTATTACCTGTCTCAGACCAACCAGTGTGTAGTTAAATCCAGGCCTTGAAAATCTTGAACAAAAAGGAAATAAGGTATCATCATTGCCACTTTTTACGTAAATACAAGATTTTAAGTTTTGCAAACTTCATTGATCTTCATTATGTAAAGTGAGTAAATGTTTAAATGGACCTGCTCTTCAGCCACTCTGTGAATATGTTAAGAAACTACACAGCGGATCCATCTGAGCAGCTTCAAGTGGCAATTGTAAATTTCCATTTTGTAAAAAATCTTTTGCTCTGCTTTTTCTGTGAAAGGGCAAAGTCTTGGAACTTGCTACTTGATCACTTGAAATTTGCTGCAAATTTCACCACTCATAAGAGAGCTACCAAATCCTGGTTAATTCAGCAACAAACATGTACTCATGTCTAGATTTTATTGTTATTGTCTTGCTTTATTGTTATTTTTTGCTGTATTCACTTTTTAATTAGTTTTATGATATTTTGCTGTATTCTGTTGATTGTCTTTTAACCTCACTCTTTCAATCTCAAATTTCAATTAAAGCCCTTCTAGGGAAGTGTGTTGCAGATTTGCATTCGCCATTTAAACACATGCATCAGTTAGGCCTATCTGTTTGTTTTTTTTACCATGTCTATGTATGCTGTGTCTATTCCTATCAAATAAACCATAAATAAATACAATTAATTATATTATATTCCAATTCTGTCATATTCTGCCAATAAACCCAAATGGACCTTTGAAATAAGAATGTGCACATTTTCAAAGTAAACAGTGGCAATACTCTCACTGATGCTCACTGCCTGCCTGTGCAATGTCTCATCATAGTGAGGAAAGAATTTAGTTTTGGTTGACTAAGCCCTAGATTTTGGCCTTTGCTGATCCACACATTTTTAGGGATGAATTTCTTTTCTCCAGTCTCTTATCAGGCCAGACAATGTTGAGTAAAAATGTAATATTCAAAAATGGGGCGGCAGCAGCATGCCTAGCACAGCTAAAGTGGGAAGTGTTTGTGGCAGCAGTGACCAGATTTTAAATGCATGAGGATCAATAAAAAGGGGCTGCCGAGGCACAGTGAGAGAGGAACAGTTTACAGAAACTGGACAAAAGGTTTGTATTAGTCCTGTGACTACCTAAGAATTGTGACTATATGGAATCAAGTCATTCATTCTCATTCATGCCCTTTATTTTCAGCCGCAAAAGGGGGCAAATAGATTCTAAACAGCCAAACAAATAGACCAGACCACTAGCTTTTTAAAAATCTGCCCCATTAACACAGCAGGGAGACTTCAATCTCAGAAGCATCATTGGTTCAAATAAAGCACTGCGACAAGCATCTCCAGGCGGAGAGAAAATAGACCAGAAAGATGAGTGAAAAAGAGTAATCTCCCTGACATATTCCTAATAATCCACCTCCCTCGTGCCGCTCCCCCCAAGCTCGCCCAATCATAAAGTGTCAACACTGACCTACAAAAAGGGACTCCCGTCAAGCCTTACATGTTTCAAAACATCAATCACAACAGACAAAGAGGGTACATTGAATTATACAGCATTAACCTTCAGGGCTTGCATATAAAGACCATAGATTTATTTATGCTTGTGTGTTAAGAGCCTCTGCACTGTTCCTTACAGCAAGCCGGCTGCCAAATTGATGAACCTGCTCAGCCCTCAGCAGGAGACCAGCACCTTTGATTAATGAGTGCAAACTTGTGGAAAGGGTACGAGTAGAAGAGACAGGGTGAAAATGGGTGAAAACACAATTATTAGCAGTCCTGCTTTTTCTTTCGTAGGCCCAAAAGGAAAAAAAGGCATTTAAAAAAAAGAGCCAAAGAGTCATACAAAAGGCCTTCTCATGTTCTGTAAGGACATAATGCGAGGGTCTACAGAAATGTTTTTGATTTTAATAAATCATAAAATGACTATGATATGTCATCAGAGACCAAGGTAAAATGTTAAGTTGAAATACTCGCTTCTCTGACAACAACATTACAGCCGCAGTGCCCTTTGAAATGTCTATTCCAGGCCAGAATAACTGTTTAAGTTTGCTTTTGTCACGTTAATTCAAGTTCAATGTTCGCCAAATGAGTATCTGTTTATAAATTGTAAGAAATCATTCATAATTTTGTAAAAGGTGTAGATGTTTTTAACGGTTAAACTGAGCAGTATGTTAATTGAGTCTGGCAGGCAGTGAGACAGGCAGTCATTTAACTCGAAGCAGTGGCTTCGGTTTTCAGGATAGTGAGCTCAACTTTACATCGACAGACAAGTGACACTTATAAAGAGCTGATCAACTTATGGTGTAGGACTCATTTTTTATAGTCAATGAATGATGTCAACTGAACTGAAATGAAGACAACTGAGCCTGCACCACTACAGATCTTGAGCTTGTGCACAAAAACCTAAAAATATTGCTGATATACTATGTGATGTCTTGTTCATGGGATTTAGGGTCTAGTTATTTAAAGTTATACAGTGAATAGTTTGTAATCAAGTGAACAAATCCCTGAAATTATTGAGCCAAAATATTTGTAATTTTACTGCTAGGGCTGTTAATATTTAAAAGTTTAAAATTTAAAAGTGCTCCTTAGCGTCTGTGAGTTACATTTGCCTTTGGAGCCTCGAAGAACAAAACCCTGCAATATTTTTAACATTCAAATGCCAAGTTGCTGACTGTTTGGATTTCTCAATGTTGAAATATTAACATAACATATTAGAATCCTAGTACACAGCACTTCAACATTGTTCTCTCTGCAGAGGTTTTCAAGGACATGTGCTCTGAATAAATATGAGGCAAATTTAGTGACCTTCTTCCTGTGTTTTGATTCATTGGCAGTTACTGGATGCATGCATAACACATCAAGGCTGTGATCTGATTTATCTCGCTGCCTTGGCTACTGAAGGCATTTAAATGATGGACTTTACCAGGAGTCATGTTTACTGCCATTTCACTTAAAGACTGTGTGTGCAGAGGGCGCACACTAGTTCATTACTATCAATAATATGTGTAAAGACAAATCAACCCCACTATGTGGCAAATAAAAGATGCTTGCCAAAACAAACTAATATACAAATTAACACAGTAGTAGCATTCATTTATTCATTCAAAGCTAATAAAATGAGTTTTTAACTAATGAAACAGTCTCATTTTAATACTGATGTCTCTACATTATCTACATAAGCAAACAAGACTGTCCTCAAGAAGATTAGCTATTTTTACATAATTATTTTTAATGCCTGCTACTGGGTCAGATTCTCCCTAAATCAAATGAAATGAGCCTGTGTTCACATTTTCTCAGGCAAACTTACAGTGAGTAATACATTAGCCATTTAAAGTGAAACAGGAGATTTTTATTTAGATCATTTCTTAGCTGATGTATATTTTGTGGTTATTACAGTGGAAACACTACTGTTTTAGTGCAAAGGCAGCTCCAAAATCAACAAAATAGCAAAGTCCCTTGTAGTAGCTTTAAAGACAAAATTAGCAGGATTTGCCAGAGCGGTTCATATAAACGCACCAGAAAGATAGCTGTCTCATCCCCAGGACGTCAAATACAGATGTTTTGGATTGGTAAAGCATCTCAAGCACAGCAAAGTATGAGAAAATTTGGATATACAGACAGAGGGCAGGGCCTCTGCAGATACAGCCACCACCACACACTTCTAGTGGGGTTCTAAGTTATGACTGCCTGTTTATTTATCAGAGCCGCACGTCAGGAGTCGTTCAAGCAGCGGAGCGCCCCCCCGGTTGACACAAGGCAGGGACATGTACCTCGCATAAACCAATGCCACACACTACAGCACTTATAGCCTAAGCTAATTTGCAATGCCTAGAAATCTCAACAACAAATACACAAGAGACAGAACAAAACACAAACTCAACTAGAGCTGGGCAATATATTGATATTATATTGAACTCTTAATATGAGATTATATATCATCAAAGATTTGGGATGTCATTATATGGTGATATGGCACAAGTGTTGTTCCTTAAAGGCTATATAACAGTAAAGTTATGTAATTTTCTGTACTTAAACTGTTCTAGCTATTCTATTATTTGCCTTTACCCACTTCATCATTATATCGGATGATTATTTATCAAAAATCTCATTGTGGTAATATTTAGTGAAAGCACCAATAGCCATCCCAAAATTGTCACAATATCAAGGTATTTGGTCAAAGATATTGAGGTATTTGATTTTGTCCTCCAGTCCTACCGTTGGGTAGATCAATCTATAGTATTGCATCATATTGATAAGTTCGTCATGTTTGCATCATTTATGGTATGTTATTTTAGAGAAAATGTGTATATCAAAATTGGGCTGCACAATTAATCGCTATCAAAATCGCAACATGGCAAATATAGAAAACATGTACAGACCCCAACAGATGTCACATCATGATTTTTTTCAGTAAAAATTCAAATTGTTAAGCAAAAATTACCATTCCCACTAATTGTTGCTATATTGCAATTGCAATTTCAGTCAAAATAATGAATATTTTGTCATATCATGCAGCCCTAAACTCAACAATAAATACTTACATTAACATCACAAAACTAAGAAACCAACAAGAAAACACAGACAGAAAAATACAAGACACAAACTAAGTAGTACCTTGTATGTGGTAAAACTTTTTCTAGTTTGTGTTTGTGTGGCATGTGTGTAAGTATCTATATAGATACTTACACACATGCCACACAAACACAAACTGTGTTCAGAACTGACAGAAAAAGATGCTGTACTTTGTAAAGGTTTCTTAAAATTTAGAGTCAGCTACATTGGCTCATCTTAAAAACAGTGCACAGTGAAGAGATCAAAGCATGCTAAAATGCGCTGATTTCTACAGATTTAAAAACTGGATTTCTATGGCTTTAAGCCAAATATATGACCTGTCATCACTAAACGATGGAAGTGCTTGGATTGCAGTTTTGTAAAATACTCAATCCATGTTCAAATCTCACTGAATCAAACTCAACAACACTACAAAACCTATTAAATTTGTGATTAAAATGCTGGTCAACATGAATCAATGTTGTATTATTCAGATATTTTCCTGCTCCGAAGTTTCATAACTTTGTTACAGATAAACACCGTTTAAACAGACAGTGCTAATTTAAATACCCCAAGATGGCGAATGCCTTGTTGTTAATATGAAAGCAGAAAAATGGAGGGTATTGTCATAATCTCAAAGGGTAAATTTCAGCCCAGACCGCAGCAGCTGCAGCAGCATTAGCTGCGCTCTCCTTTAAGAGGAAGCAACAAAAAGAGAAGACAGAGGGGGGGAGACCAGCGGGCAGCCCCCTGCTTTAATACTGATAACAACATCATTTAATGGTAGGAAAGATTGAGAAACTAAAACATTAACACCCACCTGTATTATATCCAGTTGTTTGATCATTTCATGACACACGAAGCTTAAAAACCACAGCAAGCAACATGACACAGGCAGCCAGACACTACTTTTTAAATGATACACTCCTGCAAGAGGCGTGCGGTGGGATTAAAAAAAACAATCTAATACTCTACTTTACTCAACTTATGTCCATGTTTTCCTCATTCGTTCATTAATGTCTCCGGACAAACGGTTGATCCGCAGAGTGGACCAGCTGGCAACAAAGGCAAGATCCACGCTGCCTGTAAGGTAATGACAAGACTGAACAGCAGCACTGCCTGCCTGCCTCTCTGCCTGTGCCAAGTACCGGTGACATGTTAACGGTAGTTGCTTAACTCTAATGTCAGAACACTCATCTTGTGACCAAGTTACAGTTTGAACATTACAGGAATAACATTCTCAACAAAGTTTAGACCAACAACATCCGAAAACGCAGTACCTACTTCGACATGAACTTTTTTTTTTTCCTCCCCCCTCTTTTAAATCGCTGTTGACTCTCGCGGAGCAGCTTCAGTGAGGCAAGTGTAGCGAAAAGGATGCTACTGGTTTAGCAACTGAACGTTAGCTAGCTTAGCCGTTAGCGCGAGTGACAGAAATGTGTGAAATAACGTATGACTGAACGTACGTTAGCAAGCGAAACTCCTAAAGGCAAAACACAGACATTTAAACTCACCTTATCGACGAAATTCGGTGTATTCCTTTAAAAAAACATGAAACAAAAAAAAGGACAGGATAAATTTACTTCCCAAGGGTTTTTTTTGCGCTGTTTGAGGGATGTTGAAAGAGATGAATGGAAAATTGGTCAGAGTCCGGGGGGTTGGAGTGTGTGACTGGATGCGTTGGTCTCTGATCGCAGATTGAAGAGACTCTCTCCTCCGTCTCACTCCAAGCAACTCAAGAGAAGTGACGTCAGCCCAGGGCTTCTACAATGCAAACTTTTGTTCCCCCAAAACTGACTGCAGCCAGGCAGCAAGTGCACAAACTGACTGTTCCCCCAAAAAACTGACTGCAGCCAGGCAGCAAGTGCACAAACTGACTGTTCCCCCCAAAACTGACTGCAGCCAGGCAGCAAGTGCACAAACTGACTGTCAACATCATCAGGCATCATGTCTGCAAAGGTGTTATTGATTACTAGTCTACCATAAATTAAGTGATGATGCAGGCATTGTTAAAATGGTATTGATTCACAATTTTATTATCACAACAACAACGACAACGGTAAAGGTGGGTGCATAATTTTTCCTGGTATGACTGTGGAAATAGAGTCCATAACTATGTTTGAGGCAGATGCTATTTTCACCCAGGTGTCAATAGCCAATAATGTGATTTGCACAAGTGTGGAATAGCCAGTGTGGCTATTTACACCCAGGTGTATATATCCGAGCCTGACAGAAAAAAGCACCCAGGTATCCATAGCCTACAGTGCTATTTGCACCTGAGGTGTATAGTCATTGTGGCCATTTACACTCATGGTAGAGACAAAATACGATCATGAAATAACTTTTGTTTTCCTAAATTTAACCAAGTTTTGTTGCCTAAACCTAACCAAGTACTTTTGATGCTAACCAGATAGCGTCTGAAAACTGAAAATAATAATAAAAAGAATAAAAAAGATAAGTCAGCGAAGTCTGCACTGCAACATTTTTTGCCAAATGACTTATAGGTAAACTAGGTGGGAGGGGTGTAAATAGCTGAATAGCTGTTGTGTGCCTATTCTCACCTGGGTGCAAACAGACAGTTTTTAATTTTCAAATTCAAAGTTATTTATACCCTTTAAACTGATCTAAAAAAATTGCCTAGCCCGGGGTAATATTTATAATTCAAAATAAGGACACAATTAAGTTTAAAGGCATACTGTGCCAGACTTGGAAAAAAAAAACTATGTATAGACTATGTATAGTCTGTATACCTGCACCTGTACCAATACCTGTAATTTTTTTTATTGTTTCATTATTTTGCTGTGCTTGGAAATGTAATTCAACTTCTTTACTCCAGTGAAAATGAAAAAGTACAGGCTCTGAAATGTACTGTAAATTTAAAGAAATTTCTACCTGCTGTTTCTATGCAAAGCTAACTGAACCTCACTTGCCGGGGTTTAGACCCTCAAAGCCACCCACTCCACAGAGTTGACTGATTCTCTTAATATAGAAATTGATTGTAACGAGTGGACAATTCAGTCTGATATCAGGCTAATACCTCACCTTTTTTTCTGCGTTCAACTCTCCCTCACTTGTCTGGTTCATCTTGTTGCAACTTGTACATTTTAATTTTATTACTTCTGTCGGGGTTGTAGGCACTGATGGATACACTAAGGACTCATCTTTTCTGTGTTATTATATTTTACGTATGTGTCTATCCCATCCATTTTGGTTTAAATCAGTCTTGATGTTGGAAGGTGGCATTCAATGCTCAAATGCATTAACACTTAAGTAAAGAGCCTGTTTTAGAAATGTGAGGAGTAGGTACAGATATTTGTGTTCAGATCTAGGGAGTAAAAGTAAAAAGTCATCAGAAAACAAAATTCTTAAGTAAAGTACAGATACCTGAAAGACTGTACTAACTGTCTTTTAGGTGTGTTTACAAACACCAACTGACAAATCCTGCATATTCCACCTTGAAGGACAGACTGCTTATTGCATTTGGTGGTAGATCATACTGCACACGCCCACCACATAGTTTGTTTTGTAATAAATAACCCGACAAGGCCAGAACAATAAGTTTTGCTGGCGGTCACAGTGAGCATGGAGTGCAGTGTAATACCTGAAAGCAAAACTGACTGATTTTTTGAAGATTTGATGGTGCTTTGGTTGTACAACAGATCAGTTTGATCATATTATTCCACAAGCAAAACTTGGAAAAACAGACACATCAAAAAAGACTCAACAACAAACGCCATAAAAGATTTAGAAAATAGAATAAAGTAACATGCAATAGCAGTTAAAAACAAAAAAATCAATTAAAATTAGGACAGCAGGGTGCAAATTAATTCAGATTCCACATATTCAACATGAATTTGTGGATCTAATGCACCTGTGCCTGGTTGTATACTTAGGCAGAGGCTACCCTTTTTTCATCTGTGATGCCTTGGGGAAAAGTGAGTTGCATAAAATCACCATAAGGATTTCCTTAGGGTGTTGTAAGGGAAAACCCTTTAAGTGGTTGCCCTTAGCTACTTAAGTATTGCCTTATGTGTTGCTAGAAAGTCCTACAGCGACGGTTGTTCTCAGAAGTATTTAATGGATCCATAATGTCACTTAAAGGTGAAATAAATGGCAGAAATAAGGCAATGGCTGAATTTATGGTGATTGAAGAGGTGAATATGCCAAGATACATTGTTCAGGACAAGGCAAACCCTCTGGACAGAGTATAACTTTGATATTAGCACTAGCAACTTTGTGGCTAGCTAGCCAAACATGAACACATCTGAGTCATCTAACACTACCTTTAATTGAAACTTGATGTTTTTTTGTTGATGTTTAGTTATCTCCTTTCGTGCTGTCACAGTAATATTTCTTCATCACTTTACATTTGTTTCACAGCAGATATCTCACATTGATCAATTGGTCAAACTTACTTTGGATTATGTGCTTGTATTTCCCATATTCTTCGAGGAGAACAACATTCTCTTTTTTTCCACTTTGCCTTTTTGTCTTTTTGTTTTCTCTTTGTTGATGATTTTATTGAATCTAGGTAAAACAGGCTAACCACATGTGTTAGCTAAACTAGCCAACCACTGACAATAATACAGTCTAGTAACATTAAAGAATGTTTAGTGAACCATAACTATGGTAACTGGAATGTCCATGTGCTGTATTGTCAGGCTTGGGGAGTAACAGATTACATGTAATGGGATTATGTAATTAGGATACAAAAAAAGTAAATGTATTCCATTACAGTTACGGGTGAAAGGGCGTAATCAGATTACAGTTAAATTTAGTAAAAAATGGGATTATTAGCAGGATTACAATTTAAAAATACATTTTAAAATAAACAACAATCTACTACCACACACAGTGTGGACACATTACAACAGTCCTCTCCTCCTCTGAAAAAATGCTTCACTGGGTGGAAATTTCAACTTTATTTTGTCTCTGAATCAGAAAAAGGAACAACATCTCAGGACAGTAATATTTCAGCCTTCAGCTGTGAAAATACTGCCATCAAGAACTCAATATCTCATTTAAAGAAACAGTTACAGCTACGTCCAAACATTAGGTTAGCGGCACAGACCTCTAACGTTACCTAGACAAACCAACAGCTAACTTGAGCTACACAGATCAACGGCTAACATTAGCTACACAGACCAACTGCTAATGTAAGTTTTACAGACCAATCTCTAATGTTAGCTATACAGACCAGCAGCTAATGTTAGCTACACAGTCCAACAGCTAACAGTTACACAAACCAACAGCTAATGTTAGCTACAGTACAGAAACCAACAGCTAATTGTAGGTACACAGAAATCCAGTTAGCTAGCTAACCTGTCAATACTACTACTGCTGCTGCTGAAAAATTGGTAGCTGGTATCTGAGATGGAATCAAGTTGCATTCTTTAATATTGTGATACTTGGATTACGTTACAGACTGCATTTTTTAACAGGTAATTCATAATTACCTGTTAAAACCCCAACCCTGTGTATTGCAACAGTAGCTGTGGTGAAAGCCTTCGTCTTAACACTTGGACAAGGAGACAGCTTGGGTAAATACAGTATTTTGCTTAGAGGACAAAGTTAAGTTTGAAACTTTATGCAACCGGGCACTGGCCCTGAGGAATCCATACATCTGTCAAAAGTCTGAGAGTGTGGACAGCTCAGTTCAGTCAAGCATCAACCTATCAACTAGTCATTCATGTTTCGGTGATGGCTGAAATTAAATAATACAATACATCCCATTCATCCAGTACAGTGACTCTCCGGTCAGACAAGGACTACCATCTGCCTTTTTCCCCGATGATTAAGCGAGCATACAGTCTGCAACTTGGAAATGGTCTGCATTTTATCATCAAACGACAAACATTTGTGACACTGTGTAATTAAACCAATGAAAATGAATCACTGAGGACTGATGTAGAGCTGTAGATCCAGTGACAAATTATATATGATGTTGTAATGAATTGTCAATATCAATATAAGCTTTTTCTGGGAGATTAGAATCACAGTAATGAGATTTCAGAGTCAGTACATTGCACTATGTTGTTATTGAAAGAAGGATGGAGGGGATTTCAATTTATGGCACTGCCCCTATGGCCAAAGCACACTGTACATGAAGTTGAGCTAATTGGATGCAATAATTAAGGCACAAATGTGGAGAATAAATATATATATATATACATATCATTGATCAACAATTGTAATTTAAAACAGGTTTATTTGCTTCTTCACCATCCCTTGAGCTCAATCCTGTTGTCATTTGAGATGCTGCAGTCACAGAGGGAAACACACGCCTGGCTGGATGAACACGCATGGTGAGAGAGAGGGGGGAAAAAAATGATTTGATAAATTCGTCAGCCGAGCCACAGGATACCTGGCTTTTTAATTGTATTGGACAATCTTCATTAGAGAGAATGAGCAATGGGAGAGATCAGAGCTTTCAAAAGCCTTTTTTCCAGCCATATTTTTTTTCACGTTGTACAATCAAAATGTCAGTCTCTACCTTGGTCATTTGTAACATAATAAGTCGCAGTCGATGGCTGCAATGCAGCAGCATGCTGGGGGAAGGGCAAACAGTCTGTCCCCTTTAAAGGGATTTTTAAAGAGTCTTGATTAGAAAGTATAATGAGATACCAAAGACACAGCAAAGATGATCTCTCTAGAGACTGATGGAAAACAAATTAAGATGGTGCTTTTGTTTTTAATTATTATTTTTCTATCAGTCCGCAGAAAGCTCAGCGTGCCCCTGAGGCACAGGAGTTGGACTCACTGTCATTGATTTTTTTTTTTACCTCCCACCTGACATATTTAAATAATACAGATTTTAATCATGTCAGCACACAATGCTCTGATCCCTTTAACACCAAAGCCTTCCAGCACTGCACATGCATTTGATTTAGAAAATGGGACAGTGTCTGAGCTAAAAAACGGGTATATTCATCGCTTAAGTTTGCATCTGTGTGCATGTGTGTCTGTCAAATCAACCACAACATGTGAGCTGTCAGATAGAGAAATTTAACAGCATTTTGTTATCCTTTAAAAGGGAATCCCTTATTAGTAATGTCATATTTTTTTGCACTCATTTTGCATCAAGCACATGTTAATATATGGCATTCTATATGTTAAAATTGTGATAAAGAATTTAAACTAGAGCCTGACAAATTTTTGGGGTCGATACCAATATCAGGGAGTAAAACATTCTGACATCAATATATCAATGGGTATTCTTTATGCAGAATATAATATACAGTATATATAGAATATATGCATGAACACACTTCACTCAAATGAGGTTATCAAACATTTGCGACAAAGATATAATGGATGTAATGTAGAAGTAATATAATGGAGGTAGGATATTTTACAGTTTGGCAATAAACTAAATTGTCATATGAGAGCGCTTAAACACTCAACGTTCACTGGTATTTTTAGTAATTGTTTTTACAATTGATTTTAAAAAATGCTGTTGAAACGAACAAATAAAAACAACATTATGTACAGTTAAAAAAAAGAAAAGAAAGTTTTATGGCTGACCGATGTATCAGTTGAGCTCTATAAAACCCAAAATGACATTAGGGCACTGAAACATCATATTAAAACATACAGTATGTTGAATAACTGTCTTAGAAAACACAGCAAACACTTTTCACCCTGTTCTCCCTCCCATCACCCCATCCCCATCAACTGAGTACACACATAAGGAAAATGAATAAATAGAAATACACTCACATATGCATACATTCACAAAGAAAAAAAAACTACAAAAAAACACTTAAAACAATAGTACTATTAATAAATACTAATAGGATAAATAAAGGATGTTTCTTAGATCAGTGTACTAGATCATAATGTTACCTGTACTCCCTCAGAGCTCGTTTCTGCTGAAGCATGTTTTACATCATGTTTTACGTTTACATCAACACTTTTCCAATTAAGAGGGCTTACATGTTTAGCTTGTCTACAAATTTAAGCTCTTTGCTTTGTAACTTTGAGTTTGTCGGATATTTACCCAGATTAAAAAATGAAGGATTTAGTGTTCATTTCTTTGATAAGATTTGATCAGTCACATTCACATCTTTCCAGAAGGATTTCACTTTCACACATTCCCATAAACAATGGTATATATATATACATACATATATATATATATATGTATGTATATATATATAAATATCACTGAACTTATGTAACTTAACAGGAGTTATATCTGTACGCATCAGCCAAAATACTGTATATGTTTAAGACCCCACTGGCATTTTAAATAATTATAAATAACTATAAATACAAAACACACATTGAACAACCTGAATTTAAAAAAGGATCAAATATAAACAAAATGCTGCCAATAAAAAATTAAACAATCTGCATTGTAGTCTGTAAAAAAATATTCAACAACATATACGCCAATACTTATATAGACCAATATAGCTGTGCTAGGCCAATGTTAGGCCAGTACTATTAATAGACTGATATATCTGTTTGGCTCATAATTGATTAGTTGTCAGCTATTAAATTAAATGTCAAGTGTTATCAGATTAAAGAAAAAAGTAATTTCAAGCTTCTAAAATATGAATATTTACTGATGTATTTACTCCTCTATGACAGTAAAATTAATATTTTTGATTTTTAATATTTTTGAGTTGTGTTCAAAACAAGACAAGACATTTTTCACCATCTGGACATTTTCTGGATCAAACAATTATTCAGTTAATTGAGAAAATAATAGTAAATAGTTGCAGCCCTAGTCTTGATATGAAATACAGTGCAGTGCTGTTTATCTAGAATGGCCGGTCAGAGCACAGTCGTCTAAATAGTGGCCTTTGTTTTCCTCTGTTAATTGGAGCATGTTCCAGCGTGGTGAATGGGGGGAGAAACATGAGACTTCCAGGACATGAGAAACAGATGCTCTGCACTTCTGTGTACAGACACCTTTCCCAGGAAAGACAGGAACATGAATAGGCGATGAGCTGAACAGAAATAACTGATATCCAGCAGAATCCTGAGGAAAAAAAAAAGAGATATGGGATTGCAGTGAAACCAGAAAGACAGGATAGAGTTGACCTGTATTTACACAAAGACAGTGCTGTTTTTTTAAATGTATTTACACATTTAAGACACTATGAAGCAAGAGAAGCTGTTGTTTCTTTTTGTCCTGTATTGTATTTTATTGACACATAATGTGATAATTCTCAGGCTTGATGAATTTATGTCTTGTGAACCGTCGTGGCTCTCATTTTCATTCCATCTGTCACGCTACTGTATGTCATATCTTATTCATGCATACCAATGTCCATTTTAATTAATCATTCTGGGTCAGCGTGGACCTCTTTCTGCTTCAAGCAGCGGTGCGGCAGATGTGTGAATGAGCTTCATTTGCCATTATTTGAGCGAAAATAGGCCGTTACAGCCATTGTGATGAGACAACAGCCCCCTGTGTGATAATAAAATGCAGTTAAGCATAAAAGACTGTTTTAGTAACCGGATAAATCACCGACATAGCAAAAAATGAAGCATGCCTCAAAATATTAATCATAGATTAAATTCAATTATATCCTGAAAATCAAATGAGGCTTTTCAGTGTATTAGTGTTACAATTAATTATCATAATTATAATTATCATAATTATGCCTGTGCAGGAAAACAAATTGAAGAAAACCTTCCTTTTGCATGTCAATATACGTTTCTCTGTTGTTACTGATGACAAACAGGAGCTCAACACTTTCCTGTTGCATTAAAACAAATAGACCTTTATACAGTATGATAATCAGACTAAATTACCATTTTTGTTTTCACATCATTATTCATTTGTAACTAATTAAGACACCTGCAATCAGACTAGAATGTGTACACTGCTGTGTGAAGAAAGGAACATTTAACAATCACACTTCAAGTTTTCTAAATGTGTCATTCAGACAAAAGCTTATACTCAGAAATCAGCTTTTATATCTTAAATAAAGTGTTACATATTCATTCACTCTCTGGTATTTTAAATTTGGGTTTTGAAAACAAATATCTGCTAAAATATGATCAATTAAGTCATTTCATTACACAGCTTTATAAAATACTCAGTTCTGATTGGTCAATTACAGCATTCTGAGGTCTGTTATTTCTGTATAACAGACCGTTGCTATGAAGAACAGACTGTTGCTATGGACATCCTAGAGTCTGGGGGAACAATAAAATCATTTTAAAATCAATAAAAACGTTTATTTTTGGTTAGTAACTGTGTAATAAGTGGGATAATGTACAGTGAGCAGGTCATTATTGTAAAATATTGTCATCTCACAGGGGGGAGGGGCTTCAACGTGTAAGTACTGCATGAAAACACAATATTTCTGAAAATTACTTTTTTGTTTCCATTGCTAAGATATATTGTCATGCTTTACAAAACAATGCAAACTGCAGTTTCTATACGTATATACATTGGTCAGCCGTCCATTGGACACAAACTCAGAAACTCATCTGTCGCTTTGAATCGTTCATTAATGTCCCTGATGAAAATGACTTCCTGAACATTGTCGGTTTTGTCTGTGCTTTCATCAGCTGCCACAGAATACACATTGAAAAGTCATTATTGATCACGAATGTCACTTTATAACTTCTCTCTCCCACTGTGTTCGCTGATAGAAGAATATTGTTGAACAAGCCGTTCTTTTCTGGGCATAGAATATCAGTGAATTGCTACATGCAGTCCTTCACAAATACATGTTTAGAATAGAATTGTGTTTTTATTTCAATTTCAACTTACAGATAAATATTGTTGTCTAGCCCACTGGTTCCCAACCTGGGGGTTGCCAAAGCTTCATGGGAGGTTACCCGGATCTTCTGATTTTAAAGCGTGTAAGAAAACTTTTTCAGATAATATAAAGTAGGCCTATATATCAGCATTTCATTAATTTTTGTGAACTAAATGAAAATGTTATTTTTAAAGTACAGATGAGCACTTAAGATATAAACTCATTATTTAAAATAGAAATCCCACAGAATAAGTTAAAGCAATCAAAGAGCGAAGTGTCAGGGAGAAGAAAACCCTGAATTTGTCAAAAAAAATAACCAAGCCTGTTAAATCTCAGAATTAGAATCAGAAATACTTTACTGAACCACAGGGTCATGATACAGATGTTCCCACTGAAGAATAGAGAAAACATATAAGCATAGAGAAATAATAAGAGAATAGAAATAGAAGTTTGTAAAAATAAATAAATAAATAAAAAATCTCTGATCAATATTCACAGGGGATAATCTGCTCAAAATTCATCCAAATCACTAATTTTACTCAAACTTCCTATAGTTATTGTGTTTACTATTTGGGTTAAATATACAGTTTTACAGTTGTTTTCTATGGTTATTGTTATTTTATTGAATATAACTTGAAATATCTATGAAATGTCACGCTGTCTGGGATCACAGTTTACTCAATTATAGAAAAGGGATCCCCTAAGAAAAAGGGTTGGGAACCGCTGGTTTAGTCATTAATATATTAGGATCTGTCAACTCCTGATAGCAGGTTGTGTTTTGATTTTTACTTTTGTTCATATTTGAATCAGAAAATGAGTCTTCACTCTGTCATTGTTTTCTAGGTCTAGTGGTTGATTTTTCAGGAGGAAATTTTAACTATAATTTGAAAGAGGAGGCAAAAGTTTTAACATCTCCAGTTGCACATACCCCCTCACCCCACACACTGCAGCCATGGTCTCCTCATCTCCTTCATCTTGCATAATATGTTCATTACTGGCCACCACATGACTACACGACCTACCTAACCTTAAAGGGGACTTTTACCTCAGCTTGAAGACAAGATAGGCTTTCTGACATCATGTTACTTTCAGTTCATGTTTAAAGTTATTTGTTGCCTCTAGACTTTTTTCTCCCAATTTAACAGGTGTGTCACTTTCAAAAATCTGTTTAGTGCCACTTTACAATAAAACTATTGTTTGCAGTTATCTAAAAAAAAATTTAAAAAGTTATTGTTTGCTAGGAAGTTAAGAAAATGTTACATTATTTGCTAACTAGCTAAAAAGTAAAAACAACCCACAATGTTTATATGTGATATTGTTTGCTAGTTATCTAAAAATTTAACAAAATGTTGTCGTTTGCTAGCTAGCTAAAAAGTTGAGAAAATGTTATATTAATTTGCTACCTAGCTAAAACGTTTTAAACAAAAATAAAATGTTACATTGTTAGCTAGCTAGCTAAAGAGATTTTAAAAATGCTATATTGTTGATGGCACAGCAGAGAATTACTTTTCTCAATCCCTCTGAAAAAACAAAAACAAAAAACAAACAAACAAACAACAACAATAACAAATGCAGCCACTAATTTAAAGTTAAACTTTCTCAAATGTAGGTCTAAAGTTAATACTGATTCACATTTTAAATTGGATATTAAAGTTTTGGTGCAACAGCAGCTAATTTAACCTAGATTTATGGTAAAAACTAAACTGAGGTTTAAGAGAGGTTTAAATTTAATCTTTTGTTTAAATTTTAAGATAGTTTGGCTTAAAAATGAATCTTTGTTGGTGTAACCCAACCTGAGTGAGTGGATCTGACATCTGATATGTTAATGTGATGGCAAATTAAACTTTGACCATTAAAATCTGCTGACTGTGGTTAAATGCAAGCAGCTTATTAACAAATACACGATGAAGCTGACAGGCACAAATTCTGGCTGATGGCGAAGACAAAGTAAGCTCTGAGATCTGAGGCTCAACAGTACAGATGAATGTGGGCTCACTATTCAGCAGCTGTTCACTGTTGCCCTTGTTATCTAATGTGTTGTAATAGTTTATTAATGATTTATAAAGTGAGTTAATAACCTAATTATTAATCATTTACAAGGGCAGTCTTATTATAAAGTGACACTGAGTGCTCTTATAATATCACAATGGTGTCAAACTGATTATTTATGTTTCCGGACCTCATTAATTAGTGGAAGTAAATCTCTTCC
>JAJHUR010137236.1:21766-33729 GCA_027495735.1 Lutjanus campechanus | reverse complement strand
CACACACATGCACACGCACACACCTCATGGCTCGAAGAGAATAGGCTGCATCTTGATGAAGGTGAAGTTGTAGAACGGTGGCAGGCCCTGGTGGCTGATGGTGCTGTATTTATCCCAAACGAACGGCGGGAGTCCGCCTTCTGTGGTTGGCCCGTTCACTGCCTCCGCGCCGAAGTCCCCAGCCATGAGGAAATCTGTTACCTGGACGAGGAACAACACAGGAGCCAGAGAAAATCTGAGCTGCGCCAAAAAGCTTTTGATTTTACAAAACCTAAGTGACCTCTGTTACTGTAAAAATGCTCAGCTCAGTGCGGTGACAGGGCGCTACCTTGGTGTCATAGCAACCTGAGGGTGAAGACCTCTCTGTCCTCAGGTCGCCACGGCAGCAGATGGATTTGCAGGGGTCACCCTTGGAGTATGGATCCTTTTTGTAGTCTGAAAACAAAAAGAAAAAACCCCCAAAACAAAACGAAATGGTGACATTAAATATGTGGTGATAATAAGTAGATCTTTTTATTCATGAATGTTTATTTTCACTCAGATTTTTGTGGATGCTTAATGAGACACACAACTTTGATATAATATATGTATTTTTACTATTTCAAGACACATTTCCAGAAGCTCTGAAATGTGGGACTAACATTATTTGACTAATATACAAAAATTAATGCTTATTTGGTAAAACTACCATATCATTAAGTTAGTAAGCTGTTTGATCATTGCGTCACTAAATGCAGGTTGGTGCTACATTCACTTTGTGTGTGTCTGTGATTTGGAGAACTGCCTGAATGTGTGTCATATAAACTACACACACCATTAGACCTCATGATGTGCTTCAAAGAGTCCAGATCCTTGACATCAGCCTGGTCACGGCGGAAGATCTTGGCTCGGGGACAGAGATCATAGGAGAAGTCTTCGCCGTACTCCTCCCACATTTGTCCATAACCACTCAGCGTGTAGATCTTCTGGTGAAAGGGGACATTGTAGGACGGCCAGTAACCTGCAGTAAACACAAGCAGGGATAAAGATAAACTCAACATGTACAAATGAAATAAATCCTGAAGAAAACAGAAAAAAAAACATCTGCTGTTACCTCTCCGCAAAGCCTGTGTCTGGTCAGAGTACTCCACCAGGCCAGGGATCTGCTCCACCACAGTCAGAGCACCATCATCAATGCTGTGGCCCAGTTTCACTTTGCTCCTGTCCAACACCATGTACTGGTTGTTGTATGTGCCTGCACGAGTTGAGGGTGGATGATGGTGGATAGAAGAAGAGCAGTGGAAAAGCACAAATGTCTGTCACTTCTACACAAATACATGTGGACATGGGGACAAGGTTGTTATCGTATTGGGTCAAAGCAAGTTGATTTTCATTTTGCGCTAAAATCAATGTAGGCCAGTGGCTGCCCTGAAGGTAAAATGAATGCATTAATGATTTAAGTATACATTTATTTTGTACTACCTTTCAGTTTTATTGATTTGCTTCCTGCTGTCTTGTACTATAATTTCTAAGTGCCACACAAATAAATAACCACTCACCAGAGTTGTGCTTGGAGAAGATTTTGGCCCACTCTTCTCCAGTATGTCCCAAACTGTGAGCCAGCCTGACCCGCTGCCACGCCAGCAGGCTGCTGGGGGTGATCATGTCAAAAAGGGAGGAGTTAAAGACATTGTTGGTGGTCTGAGTCATCATCAGACCACTTCCCAGGAGGTAGAAGTCATCCAGAGACACCAGGAAACCTGAAGAGGAAGACAAGCTGAGACCAAAAAGACATATTCCACATCTAAAATAAAATTATGTAGAGAAAAATCTCCTCCTGCTTATTTTTAACAGGCTAATGTACTAGTGGCTGTAACTTTGCCTGAAAAAAATGTAAAAACAGGCTCTTCTGGATATGCATATGATCTGATTTCAAGGAGGATCCGACCCAGCGACCGCCATTATCAATCACTATATAAAAATAGCCTTCTTGTGGATGGTCTTTTGCTTTTGTAGGTCATATAGAGGCATCCGTATTAAATTGAGAGGGTTTCATACCCAGTTAAAAATGTCTTGTAGTACATTTAATAAGAATTCCTAGGGCCTGCATACCAGGGTAGCTGCTGAAGGACAGTTTCCCAGTGGCCGTGTGGGGCTCAGAGATGCGGAAATCCCAGTGTTTGTAGATCCGCATTGTGGCAGCGTACGTGTACCAGCTGGAGTGGGCAAACAGGAGGTTCTCAAAGCCGGGCAGCATCTGAGGAGCAGGACAGGACAGGAAACAATAAAACAGAGTTAGATTCGACAGTCCTGTGTCAGCAGAAATGACTGGAGTCAGTCAGTGCGAATTAGATCAAATAAAACTCTCTGACACAGAGCCTGAGCTTTTATTTAATTCAATGACCTAATTTAGGACCAGAGTTAAAGGGGCATCTTTGAGTTCTTTCACTCCATGCACCCTGTGGTGATTCCCAAGGTTTCCAAAGACACACAAAATATCAGTTCATCTCTCTTCTCTTATGTGAATAAAATGACAGAAACCTATGTATATTTTTCTGTTTGATGTGACTGTGGTGCCATAAAAATGGCAATTTGGACTGCCGTGATTGATTAGTGTTGCTGTGTGCATTCTTTATGCTGAGCGTGTAAAGGGTCTTACACCCTGACTGGAACACGTTTTGATCTCTGACCTTGATGAGTGCGGAGCAGTGCCCCATCCCTGGAAGTTTGAAGTCTCTGAGCCGAGAGTTGGAGCCAGGGACCAAGGCTGGGATCAGATCCAGCAGGTCCCCCACCGCATTTAGGAACTGGATGTCAAACAGGGACAGCGGCTATGGGAAGGACATGAGATAAACAGCTGTTAGTGAATGAAAATGAAGAGAAATGTTGCCTCCATAGTGAAAAAGCCACTATTCCAAAAATAAACCTCTTGCAAAATAACTGATTGACTTAAAATCACTGAAATCTGCACTGTACAAGCTGCAGTTAACTTCACGTCCAACAATAATCTTTTAACCTGGTGCCAGAAGTGTGAACTGGAGTCACAAATTTGATGACTTTACAATTCCCCCCAAGCCACAGATAACAAACTATCATACTTGAAAAGTGTGCCATGAATCAGTTAATTTCCCTCCATTTCCTGAACCAACTAATGTTAACGCCCAGCATTCTACATTTTATTTTCCAGACCCACTTTGCTTGAACCGATCCAACAGCATCCAATCAAGTTGCAGGGGAGAACCATGAAGAACTAATGTTATGTTACTGAACTCCAGTTGGGAAAAAACATAAACAAAAAATAATTGCAGTAATCTATGCAACACATGTGGGTTAGAAATTACAAAGAGAGACAGAAAAACTTCCAACTTTGTTCAACATTTGAAGTTACACAAAGAACCGTACGTCAAGTCTCTGTTGTTAAAATGGCATTACATTTAGTGCATTATTACTAGTTAAGGACCCGAGACTTAAGTGTAAGACTTGAGAATTACTTGTGACTTGCAAAACAATGACTTGATGTGAACTCTGCCTGATACTTTGATGGAACAATAATCTATAGATCAATTTTACAGAGGGCAACCCTGTGATGTATGCAGTTTTATTGATAGTAATATAGTGATACTGGCACCTTATGTGGTGTTGTCTTGTGCTCAAAATGGATCATAAACTAACCTTTCAAGATATGTTTCTGCTTTTGATCAGTGAGGCATTTTCATCCTGTCCCTTTAAATGTTAGAGTGACAAAATGTGATATATGATCACAAGTTTGGTTCGCATTAGACCTTCCTCATTTTAAATAAGAACTTGGCAGAGCAGTATTTATGGCAGTACGTCAGATCAGCATCATATAGATCTTTACAAAGACAATAACAAGGAAAATTCTGTCTTTACATATATGTTTACAAGTTAAACCTGATTTTGAACAGTTGCTGTATTTTTCCACATTAACTTATACATGTCATGTATTTGTTTTTTCCTTGTTCCTGTGGCATGTTTTTCTTTACTGTTGTGTTTTTGTGTGTACATGGGTCTTCTATATAAACACAATAATGAGTACAAATGCATGTCCATCATACCTTTTTGCCTTTTTTCTTGGCCCAGTCTGCGACTCCTGCTTGCAGCCCGTCCATCTGGGCCACGATGAAACCTGTGTGTTTCCACAGAGGATCAGAGCTCTTGTTCAGTTTCACCTGCTCTCTGGTCCATGAGTCCTGCTTCCTAGAAGTACAGCAGTAACATTTGCTGTTTACTCTTGTCTTTACTCATTACAATTATTTACTAGGGCTGCACAGTTAATCAAAAATATTCTCAAAACTGCAATATGGCTGCAAAAGTGCAATATTCAAACTGCAGAAGCTGCAGTTCTTTGATAAAGGTAAAATGTGTGACAAAACAGCATTATAATGAATAACTTAACCCCCTCAACCACCATGTCTTTTTGCTAAGTTTGTGTTCTTCGTTCTTTATGATACATCCCAGTGCATATGCCTTTGGAGTTATCAAATGCACATGCACTTGAGGCCACACTTGCCAACCCTCCTCCTATTTCCCTGTCCATATTTCCTCCTAGGATCTCAATTCTCCTGTATTGTTTATTTATTTGTTCATTACCACAACCCATTTCTGATGGACACTCTGCAGCATGTATAACCCCTGCAACTCCAAAAGTTCTCACCAAGTCAACAATATAACATATCTACAACAAACCAGACTTCCTGGAAAGAAGAATTTCTGTTTCTTAAAGAACGTTTTAAAGGAAAGGGGCGTGCATTTTCTTAAATCTACCATGTGAACTTTCTTTTAGGGGCAAGGCAAAAATAAGTGCATGAAAGAAAGTTGACGAATAGTAGTTTATGGGTACTTATTACTACTATTATTTTGTTATTTTAAGTCACCAAAATTGAGGAAACAAAGTCTCTGAAACTCAGTTTTTTGGGTTTTGAAATCCTTCCTATTTTTGAGATCTCAAGGTTGGCATAAGTGCATTAGGCTGCAAGTACAAGCGCAGTTTCTTTATTTTATATTAACATCTTCTCCTTTTACGATGTCCCAGAAGTGTCTTTTTTGCAGCACACATCCTGTATAGTTTATAATTATGACATTTTATATGAAATCTTTGTATACCAGATTTCACCTACCAGTCAAACATGACTTTGGAGAAATGCCTTCACACTAACCAATATTGTCTCTCTTTCAACCAACAACTGAACAAATTATTAAAATTATTAAACAAATTTGTGACACACTGATGTCGTATCTGCATTGTAGCTGGTTGAAAAAGGGTGAAAAGAGGTCTGAGACCTTTAGACCAAATATAAAAGTTTTCAGCTAGAAATCAATGTTGAAATCATGGTTGGTGCTCACTGGATTAAAACTTGACAGTAATACTAATAGTCATCCCTCCAGCCTACAGTCATGCATGAAAAGAAAAAATCCCACAACAATACAGGCCACAACCCTCCAAACATAGCACCATGTCACCACCACCAATAGCTACCTGAAATTGCTCTAAACTCTAACAAACAACAATAATGTCTGTTTTCTCCTCTATGCTGTTTGTATGCTGCTTTCTCGGAGAAGAGGATATGAAAGATGATGACAGTGATGTGTGACTCAGACTGTGCCTGTTTGCGTGGGGCTGCTGCGGTTTTCAATTTTTAAAAGGAAAAGAGAACAAACTCACGCCATGAAGCTCTTAACCGGGCCGAGGACCTTTGGGTCTTGGATCAGCTGTGGAAGCATGTTGGTGTAGTGGTCCATCATCTGCCTGCGGAGGGAGAGGGCATGTGAATGATAAATAAAAGTAATCAAAATAACAAAAAGAGAGTATTTAGAATCTCAGATGTTCCTCTGTGGCATCATGGGGGAGGCTGGTGGGCGTCAATCATTTCTCAGCTGTTACACGAGGTGTCAAATATGATCAAAGCCTCTTATGCAGTTTCTCATCAGAATCAAATATACTAACCAACCAATCACCATTTTGTACTGATATTTGTTTTGATCATCGGATGTTTGAGTGGAATGAGCAGACCTTGTTGTTACATGACGGGGATACTATGGGAACAGCAAGCGTGGCTGCACATTTGTGACACTTACTGTGCACTTAGGTAGCCTTCGAGGTAGCCGGCCAGGAAGAAAGTAATCTCGTCAGTTTCAGGGGTCTTCCCGTACCCGGCACGGATCTCCAGGACACTCCAGCCTGTACTGGACAGGGTATCGTTCAGAAACCCGTATGCATCCCCCTCTGTCTCCAGCACCCCCTCCTTCAGCAGGACGAGCTTGCGCTGGGGGTCCCAGTAGACCGTGGCTGCTGTCATCTCTGAGAGGACACCAAGCATCATTGTAGTGAGAGGACATAAACAAAATGGCTATATATTTGTTACTCAACAGTCACCTCTACTCATGCATGTAACAATAAAGTTAGGGCAGTTCTCCTACATAGAGCCCAACGAATACTGGAATTTTGGGGCCAATACTGACGTTACAGCACAAAATAAAGACAAAATAAGTACATTATGGTGTTGAAAGCATACACTTTCACAGGTATTTTTAATAATTACAATAACTCTAAATCAAAAACACAAATATAAAAACTTGAATTTAAGAAAAAAGATCAAATATACATAAAACAAACAAAAAGTATTATATTCTGTAAAAAAAGACATCAGACCATACTGATACAGACCGGTACTATCGGCTGACTGATATATCAGTCTGGCTCTTCTCCTATGTGCAGTGAATCTAACAGTTGAGGAATACTGAGATTGCTTTTTAAAAAACTAAACATGACAGCATACTGGTGCATCTTCACTATGTGCTGCATTTTTTTAAACTTGAGTAACAGATGACATCTACTTAGGGGTCACAAGATATCTCATTCACTAAAAATCTCATACCTCACCTCTGCATGTCTTTATTTCATCTCTCTTTTATTTAATTAATGTAAATATTTCCATACTATCTGGTGTCCATATGGCTTTTTGGAATATAAACGAAAATGAAAGTTTAAACTAAATAATTTCAGTAGCAGCACCAATTGCGAGTTTTAGGATTGCTTTACAGGAGGCTACAGATGTTAACTAAACATTCAACTCAAACACGTCGCACAACACAACAGATGACAGAGAGTGTGAGGGAAAAGAGCATTAATACAAAACAGCATACATGCTTACAGCCAACGACTGTTGAATACTGAGAAGTAAAGCATTTAGATCATTATGCAACCAACAGTGATTTCACATAAACTCGGCCTACTTACTGTCAGCAGAAGCGAAGGTCGTAGACACAACGAATAAAAGAAAGACATATATCCTCTCCGCTAAAACCATGGCTCTGTGAATGCAGCTACAAAGCTAATGCAACTGCAGAAAACAGACACGGATCGCACTAGAGTGGTTCAGGCGAGGAGGAAATCAGTTGTTATGTGGCGAAGGGAAAGTCCGAAGGAACCTGAAACGGAGCGGAGCGTTTCCTGATTGGCTGCGGACCGGAGGAAAAGGGAACACCACCAAGCACACACGTCCTTTGAGAGGGAACAGAGCCGTGTTTAATTTGAGATCATGTCAGCCTGAAATAGTATATTCCTTCTTAGAACTACGAGAGTGAATAAAATTGCTCACCCCAGATGGGACTCGAACCCACAATCCCTGGCTTAGGAGGCCAGTGCCTTATCCATTAGGCCACTGGGGCTCAGCGACTATGTTTTCTCGTCATGTAACATTTTAAAGATACATATATGCGTTATACAAATTTGTTTTAGATGTTTATATTTGTGTTAATTGTGGTTACACGACCGTATATTTCTTGAGGATTTTCCCATGTAATTTCATATTTTAGCAGACGCTGCATCAGCTCAATTAATAACGCAAAACAGGATCTTACCAGTTAAAAGAAGAGTGTTTTCATTTGATGTAACAATACCATTAGATGAAATAAAGTGTATTAAGATTATGTCCTATAAAAGGCCAAACACGTTAGTTATTTTTACTTTGTGTGCACTAAAAATATTTTGAAGGACATTTTAAGGTTCATATATTAAATTTAAGTCCAAGTAAGTCTATGAACTGATGTGTGTCAGATAAAATAACATACAATAGATCCTTCTGACTCATTACAGTCCAGTTATTCAGAAAAGGAAAACAATACAAGAAGAAATTGGTTTTTAATTCTCTCATTGTTGACTGCAGGACAGTGTGATCTGATGTGATGCTGCCACCAAGTGGACGCTCCCACCAGTAAATCATGAAAATGCACAAAATCATCTTATAGCCCTGAAAACAACTAAGAGTCACACATGTGAATAACCATATTCCCTTATAATATAGAATCAATCTTAGTCATCAAAACGTTTAAATATATTTAGAGAAAAAGAATAAATACAGTGGGAATGACAAGAAAAGTTACAACAGCAGAGTTTTTACATCCTTTCCCTTTGGACATACTTATTTACACATGTAGTGTTTGCAGTTTTTCAGCCCACGCAGTGGTAAAACATATGCCGTTGAGAGGAAGTGAGCGATGCAGGGGAGTGCTAAAAGAAAATAACACATCTGAGCTTGTATGCGTAGGTGAAACAGATTAGATGACGTGCGTGGTAAAAAGCACGATCTTCCTTGTGTAACAACTAAAAATATGATTAGAAAAAAAAAGAGAACAGGACAAAGGAGTGTAACAGAATCATGCCTGAGTCCATCTTCATGTTTTGAACATTTATCCATTAGTGTCATTTTCCAGTTGTTTGTTGAGCAGAAGAGAAACTTTCTCTGTTGTGACACTTGACATTTACCACTAAGTAACAATTTAGGTAGCTAAATAAATCCCTGTCCAAATATAACAAGTTTGCAGCAAAGAAAATAACAATAAAAATGTCAATATCAAGATATTACATTAACAATCCAGAATATGCACACTGACACCCATTACACTTCATTAAGAGCAAAGAAGGCACACCACATATGCATATAAACCCTACTCTGCCCCTCCATGACATTCAGATTGAAATAAAGTTGCCTTCTGTCAGTTGTGTCTCTCTCACATTAAGTCATTAAACGATGACTTCACATGTGGAGGACAGTCACATCAAAATGCAGGAAAGTTTACAGTAAAATAATAACAAAGCTGTTGATTTTAGAGCATCCCAGGAGGGAAACACTACCAAAACACCAATGTACAGCATCATAGCAGCAATTTCAGTCGTTTTTCACCACTGGAAAAAACAGTGTTATCCATTTCAACGGCTATACGCCACTGCAAAGACTTCTGCTTGGTGAGTGCATTGACATTAAATGCGAGTGAAGTAGAGTTATGTTTTTCGGGATGGACTTCATCTCCACAAGAATACACACACACTCATTCGTCATCAATCAGTTTCTCAGCGCCGTTCTCTGCTTGTCTGCCTGTGCTGCTTCCTCCTTCCTCTCCGCCGCCTCCTCCTCCTCCCTCCTCCTCCTCTTCCTCTTCCTCATCTCCAGTGTAGGAGGATAGCGACTGGCTGCTGTAGTTGATCATGGTGCGGGAGAGGTCCACCTCGATGGGGAAGACGTCCGCCTCCTTCAGGACGGCGTAGCACTCATCATAGTAGTGCGACATCCCCGAGACGAAGCGCTGCAGCTGGAATACGATGTCCTGGACTGTAGGTGAAGAAGAGAGGAGGGAAAAGAATTGATTGTGCAATACTTTTTCAGTTTTTCTGCTCCGTATCTTTACATTTCTCTGTATCTTTGCATTGCTAGTTTGTACGTTTTTGCTGACATCGTACTTTTTAATTCTAAGCATCATGACCTCTCAAACTGTGTGCTAATATGAAAACGTGACACTAGGATTATCTTGGCCAATACTAGGTGAGTGTATGATAATATCTCGATAATCACTACTATAAAGTCAATTTAACCCTATTAAAATTGTTTTTAGCTTTGAAACATTTCTAATTAAAACAGTGAACACTGTTACCTGCCTTTTTTGTCTCATGTGTGGCATATATACTGTCCCAGCCTGTAATCTACCATCCTGTTTTAAATGTCAGGCGGCAATGTGAGCAAAACCAGATTTTGTGTGTTTTTGAACTGTAATCCAATACATCCTGGCATTGCTGGATGATTGGAGTGAATAACACACTCCTTTTGTGGTAGATAAAGACAAACAGATCTGATAGGTGTAATGACAGTGTAACCAGTGCCACTTTACACCAGAAGGCTGCACTACGAAGTGAGTTCGACACAGCCAGGTTTTCTTTTTGTTGGCTGGCTCTAACCTTTAACCTAAAACCCCAGTAAGAGATAATGGGTATCACAACAGTGGTTATCAACTTCCTTTATTTAACACAGGCTTTATTCATCATCTTATGTGCATGTTGACATAAAAGGGGGTAGTTGACGTGTCATTTGACTGTTCCTCTGCACGACATAGACCAACTGCCTGTCGCCCACTTCAGTCAAGAGGAACCAGTTGTTATAATGTTAAGCTAAAAAGAATATTAACAAAACTTAAGGAAAACTGTTGCTGCAAATAGGTCAAGAGAGGAACGCTGGCAGAAAATTACTCATCAGCTTAATGCACTCTCCTGTTCACTTCTACTGTCACAGCTACACATTAAACTTTAAACTTGAAACATTTAAACATGATAATCAAGAAGTGCATACAGGTCTGACACGGTCCCATCATGAAGGAGACGTGTGAACCACTTTAGTTTTTGGCCAAATCAAATTGAAATGGTTTTTATTGACTGAATATTATATGTGACTAATTCCAACAGACTAATCAGTTTTATAATCCGTGATCTATTACCAGCAGTGTAAAAAAGGACTCAGCAACAAATCAGGATCAAGCATAAAAACATCATTCCAAGTATCTGTAGTTGTAGTCTGCTGTGTAAAATTTAACATGTTAATATGACCCAAAGTAAAAAAATAATTATATTACGTAATTATATTACGGGGCTTCGTTTAGTACGGCTCAGCATGATTGCATATAACGTCTTCCCTCAGCGGAGAATCTATATCGCTCACAGAGAATATTGCCAGGAAAATTAGTTAAAGAGCAGACATTTTTACTGTCAATGCAATCCAGAACTCTGAATGTAACCTCCTTCAGACCAGTTAATGTTCAGGGTAAGTTACTTTAGTGACCTAGCCAGGGTAAAAGAGAGCCACCTTCATGACACTGAAAACTCTGACTTTAAGTCGGTAACCAATTAATCATGCTTTGTAGTACAAGTACCGGGGAAAAAAGATGATAGCAACAACAACAACACACCATGTTTCTGATCCAGCAGCTCTATCTTCTCCAGGACGTCCTTCCTCATTTTAGCGAAGCGGGCCCGAGCCTCCTGTCGACACCGCAGCACCAAACGGTACTCATAGTTACCGGTGCTGACACGATAGAGGGGCTCTCCCATGGCCTGTTCGAAGAAGCACAGTATTCACTGCTTCAGCTGAGAGATGTAAAAAGCAACACATTTTTACACTGGCAACCTGATACTGATTTAATTACACAAACTAGAATTCAAATGACAACTCACGATGCTGCTGTATTCTTCATCATCCATTTCCTTCACCTTCAGACAGTACGACTGAAAGACACAAAGGATTCATCAGCTGTTTTTCTGGTGACCGACAGTGAAAAGACTGAGCAGATTTACAGGTGATGACACTACGCTGCACATCACACTAAAGCTAAAAGTGTCGTCGCCTTACCAGATACTCAAACTTCACATCCAGGTACTTGCGGATGGTGAGCTTTGTGTCTGGTATGGCCTTGTGAAGGTACGTGTTCAGATCGTGGAGCATCTGCACAACAAGATATGATTGGTCAGAGGTTTGATGTGAAGTTGGACACACAAGACATTCATGTAATGAGATCCATACATGACTGACACACAATATAACAGAGCAGAGGATAAACTGTAGACCTCATTAAATAATGTTTTTTTAAATATTTCTATTCATGATGTTTGATAAAAACACATCTGAAAAAAAAAAAAAAAAAAA